>JAFMTC010000011.1:260148-339984 GCA_018845635.1 Nicrophorus orbicollis | reverse complement strand
GTAATACGCTAAAACGTAAAGACACTGCTTTTTCGAACGTTAAAAAAATATTTTTTTCAACTTTGAGAGTAAATTACAAGAAAACGGTGCTAGCTACAAATCTACAAGTATATGCATATTGAAGCCTGAACATTTGACTTTAATTTGAGTATTCATATGTCTAATTATGTTGATTCGTAATCGAGTAACAGACTAAAACGTGAAGACACTGCTTTTTCGAAGCTTAAAAAATATTTTTTCAACTTTGAAAGAGAATTACAAGAAAACGGTGCTAACTACAAATCTGCTAATATATGCATATTGAAGCCTGAACATTTGACTTTAATTTGAGTATTCATATGTCTAATTATCTTGATTGGTTGTCGAGTAATACGCTAAAACGTAAAGATACTGCTTTTTCGAGGCTTAAAAAATATTTTTTCAACTTTGAAAGAGAATTACAAGAAAACGGTGCTAGCTACAAATCTGCTAATATATGCATATTGAAGCCTGAACATTTGACTTTAATTAGAGTATTCATATGTCTAATTATCTTGATTGGTTATCGAGTAATACGCTAAAACGTAAAGACACTGCTTTTTCGAGGGTCAAAAAAAATATTATTCAACTTTGAAAGCGAATTACAAGAAAACGGTGCTAGCTACAAATCTGCTAGTATATGCATATTGAAGCCTGAACATTTGACTTTAATTTGAGTATTCATATGTCTAATTATCTTGATTGGTTATCGAGTAATACGCTAAAACGTAAAGATACTGCTTTTTCGAGGCTTAAAAATATTTTTTCAACTTTGAAAGAGAATTACAAGAAAACGGTGATAACTACAAATATGCTAATATGTGCATATTGAAGCCTGAACATTAGACTTTAATTAGAGTATTCATATGTCTAATTATCTTGATTGGTTGTCGAGTAATACGCTAAAACGTAAAGACACTGCTTTTTCGAGGCTTAAAAAATATTTTGTCAATTTTGAGACCGAATTACAAGAAAACGGTGCTAGCTACAGATCTACAAATACATGCATATTGAAACCTGAACATTTGACTTTAATTAGATTGTTCATATGTCTAATTATCTTGATTGGTTGTCGAGCAATACGCTAAAACGTAAAGACACTGCTTTTTCGAACGTTAAAAAACCATTTTTTCAACTTTGAAAGCGAATTACAAGAAAACCGTGCTAGCTACAGATCTACAAATATATGCATATTGAAGCCTGAACATTTGACTTTAATTAGAGTGTTCATATGTCTAATTATCTTGATTGGTTGTCGAGCAATACGCTAAAACGTAAAGACACTGCTTTTTCGAGGGCTAAAAAAATATTTTTTCAACTTTGAGAGCGAATTATAAGAAAACGGTGCTAGCTAGAAATCTACAAATATATGAAAATTGAAGCCTGAACATTTGACTTTAATTATTGTATTCATGTGTCTAATTATCTTGATTGGTTGTCAAGCAATTGACTAAAATGTGAAGACACTGCTTTTTCGAGGCTTAAAAAATATTTTTTCAACTTTGAGAGCGATTTACAGGAAAACGGTGCTAGCTACAAATCTACAAGTATGTGCATATTGAAGCCTGAACATTTGACTTTAATTTGAGTATTCATACGTTTAATTATCATGATTGCTTGTCGAGTAATAGACTGTAAAGTGAAGGCAATGTTTTTCGAGGATTTTTTTGTAAATAAAATGGTGAAACTTCTCAACTGTTGTTAGTTACTATTTTCATACACAATATATTAGAAATCACAAGTTTTGTTCAGGAATCAATAATTTTCTATTTATCATAGCACATATTCACACGACTAAAATTGGAAGAGAAATTTTGCGAACATACTATAAATTATAATAAGTATTGTACGGATGAATAATGTGAATTTCTTCGATGGAAATGATTGAATAGTGCAAAGTGTTTCAATTGGTTTAATCATTAGATACTTTCGAAGTGCGATGTCGAAGATTGAGAGAAAACCGACAAGATGCGAGCGTTCTTGTAAAAATAAACGACGTTGTTTGGCCGCACGTAAAATGCGATTTTGGTATGAATCTCGCATGATTAATTGCCAATTACAAGGGCCGTAAATCAACAGCTGAAACGGTTGTTTCGAACCGACGAAGAAGCTTCTATTATTCCAAAATCCATCATCCATCAAGTGTTTATTTATCATTTAAACATATTTCTTTGGAAAGGAATTAAAAGCAAAGAAGTGTAAACAAAGCGAAAAGTATAGGATTTCAAGATAGTTTATCGCCGATTGGCATCTGTCGAGGGAGGACCTCTCCTTTCGATGAAGAGCGTACCATCACGTCCGCATCTTCTATATGTAAACAATGCATTTTAAAGATAAGAAAGATAAAGATCCTCTCGAAATTTTTGGATTTCTGTTTACTGACCGTTCCGAGGAATGCTGCAAGAGCAATCACCGCAATCGAAACGTTACATAAAAACTATAAGAAACGCAAACACGCTTCTGCAAGAAACAGAAGAGAGATATTACAAAAAAAAAACATAATAGGTGTAAAAATGAGAACGAGAGTGAGAGAAAATTAGAAACTATCTTGCCTTGAACACGTAATTATAATATTTTAATAACGAAATTAATAAATTTGTACGGGCCTTGGCATTATTTGCAATTGGAAGTAGAATTGAATGTTCTATTTGAAATTGAAGAAGAAAACAAAAAATAAAATAAACAAGTAGATTATTTCTCGAGACGACTAATTATCAATGAGACGCAAATGTAGCGTGTGTCTGTAATTGCGTAATTACTGAATTGCGCGAAAAGAACACACATTTCATGCGGTGACAATCAGTTTTCTTTGTGTGCAACTAGCAAAAAATTACGAAATTGCTTCATTAGACCCAATGATTTCATTTCAAACAAACCCATTTTTCTTTCACGCCTATTTTTACGTGAGAACTTGCAATTAATTGCAAAGTAGATCGTTTTGTTTGATTCTAAATAAGCAATTACATTTTGTTTAATTGAATGAAGAACTCATTAGCATTGCGTTATTTCTTTCGAAATATTGCTCAATTTAGAATTACAAATGGTATTGCATAAAACGTGATCTTAATTGATGTTTTTAAATAAATAAATTTGTTGAAAGATCGAAGCGTTAATTGATTTATTTTCTATTTTCTTAAATGAGGATACAAAAAATCAATGCACGAAAGGGGCAGGAAGATGCATCAAAGACTTCACTTTCATCTGCATATTCAATATCGTTTGTTTGGCATCCGCAGTTCTCGAGAAATTCGCTAAAATCGTTGCTTTTTTTTAACTTCATTTTCATTGCATTCAGAAGAATCAACTTTCTTATTTGTGGTCAACTAAATCTAAGTGAAGCACAGATTCACAACGTTTAACAACGAATCTGCAAGAGATTGAACTATAAACGCGTGACCGTTATTTTCTTTATAGTTTTAGCTTTAATTTGCATCCACAACATTGATTTGTGGCACTTAACAGTTAACGAGAAATGAGTTTATATCTATTTAAAAGCACTCCTTTTTATACGCCAACGATTTTATAAGTAAAGAAACTAAAGTGCATACTAATTCGATTTTGTACAGTTTAAGCCTAGATTTGCATATTTAAGATGTTGGGTTCATTCGATATAACGAAATACAATTAACCGTTAACACGAAACCCACATAAATAAGAAAATAATTGTTTGTTTTTTAAATACTAAAACGTAAATTTAATATATGCATATTATATTTCCTTATTTCGGAAATTCCTACTCAAGGGCAACACTTAAGTATTCACCTTTGAATTTTAAATAAGCAAAATTGAATAAACATGTAACTACAAGTTTAGTTAATAGGGATAAACACTTTACAAATGTGTAATTTTGTTCATATTAACTATCATTGGCTTATTTATATCTTCAATTTCAAAAAAGTTTTTGTCAAATTTTTGACGTTAGTTTCATATATTACTTTACAAAATTCACTCGTATTTAATGTGTTTTTTTTTTAATAGTTGGTAACATTTGAATCGTACTAAATTTATTGCTTAATTAATTCGTTAATAAACAAATATTTACTTTTAAATTAGTAACGTCAGTTTGACATTTGACTTTTAAAAATTAAATCACTTGATCTGAAAAATTGCATCTGTTCGATAATTGTGTTAGTTTACGTCTCTTTTAAATTTGTAATTAAGTGAATAAATCACGAATTGTTGTTTATTGGAAACGCAAGACTTGAATTTTAATGTTTTATTATCATTGGTTACTTAATTACCTTGATTGAAAAGCAAATAATTAAACGTTGACATTTGTAACGTCAATTTGACATGTTTATTCCAAGATTTATGAAAACAATTACGTGTATCTAAATCACTTGATCTGAAAAATAACATTCGTCAGATGTGTGCTTCAATTTCTTTTTAAATATTTTAATTAATTGAATAAATCACCAGGATAAACTTTCCTTCCAAGTTAATTAATTGTTGTTTACTGGTAACGCGTGTCTCGTATTTCCAAGCTCTGTTTTAAATTCTTAACCGGAACTTAATCAATGTCTAATTTGACAGGTAAATTTGGTTATCTATGCAAATATAAACAAAATATGTTTATATCGTAGGCAGCGTATGATAATTAAGCTGTTTAGTAACCATAGCAACTCTATATATTTGAGACAGTTTTAGCGGTGCCTGCGCGAAAGAAGTCGGATTAAGAGCGGGGTCAGACAATCAAGGTGGAATTTAATCGAGCGATTCGGTTTCCTTTTAATACCTCCTTTGACGTTCGATCGAGTGGAAATTTCGAATTCGAACACCGAGATGTTGGTTTGGTCTGTTGGACGAGTTACTACACTACTTACAAAACAAGTTAATTGTCATGTGTCATCTATGATCGACGATGACTCTAACGTCTTCCAGGAAGAAAATCATCGATAATCGATGAGCTATTTGCAAGTACAACGAGCAAAGTGTAATTATTAATCTAACGTAAATTGATTGATTCTAGTTTTGTTTTCTGGTCTCCCCCATCTGCTTTATGTAACGAGGGTATCGTCGAAAAGTAGCTGTACATTCTAGTCTAGGCGAAAACGCCGACAGAAATGAATCGAACGTGCTTCGATTTCCCAATCGCAATTCCCGTTCCCGACAGACAGGAAAGAAAGTATAATGCCATTTTCAATTGTTACCCGTTGCTTTGGAAACGAGTCGTGTAGACACATGGATCATGTGCTTGTTTGTTTCTTTAAGTTTGTTTTTCTTCCTCCCCGATCCGTGGAGGAAAACAGCATTGTATTTACACAATCGCTCGACCAGCTGCTGCCGATGTCGTTTTCTTTTCTTGGCGTATGGAAATCGCATTTTCTCCGTGAAATTACCCACTGTTATGTTATTGTTGAGTAACTATGGTTTTCCCGGGAGAGTTGTACTCATTGTTTTTGTTCTGTTCTCCAGTGCCCACTAAGCATCAGCCGCCCGTGATGAGGTTCCATAAACTGGCCAAAGGCCTGATCGGCCTGCAGAACCTGATAGGATTGGCCATCTGCTTCATCTCGTTCTGGCTTTTCCTGTGGACGCCGAACATCAAAGTCAGGGATAATCCGTTCTGGAGTGGCATTCCGGTAAGCTTTTTCAATTAACTTTATGCTCTGCTGCTGCTGCTGCTGCTGCGTCCTTTTTACTTTTTGTATGCTTTCTTGTTTTGTTGTTTGTTGTATGAATCATCGGATATAGACGTTCATTGAATTTTAATGGGTTACATAAATAATGCGGCAAACGGATAAAACAGAACAGAGATATAACACAGTGACATAAGGGAGCCTGTTTAATTTGATTATCATAATTATTGTCCTTAGTTCTTACTGCAAACATGATTTCACTGTTCTGTTTTTGCCTATTCTGTTTTGTCAAATTATGTGTGTTCGTATTCTGATTAGAAACGAATTACAACAGGTAATTCATTAAGACTTTAACTTACCTAAGTTGTCTTTACTAGGAACCTTATACAACGATTTTAACAGCAACCATTTCCGCGTTCTGTTTTGTCCTTATTCTCTTTTGTCGCTGCTTTGTTCTTTTTTATGGAAGAACCTAATAATGTGTAATTTGATTAGAAACTGTTTACAATTTGTTTCGTTGTAATTGTTGAAAATTTAAATATTACTAATAATTTAACTAAGTGTTCTTTATTAGAAACTGTATACAATTAGCTCATACAACGATTTTAGCATAGCAACACTACGTTTCTAATATATGAAATTAATTAAATCATCAGAATTGAATAAAATCAATGACTAATTACTAATTAATTCTATAAACGAGTGCAAATACTAAGTAATGAGTGGATTTACTAGATCACTGTTTCTCAAGCTTTGTGTCTTGGTGATCTATTTTTGGTGGGTTTTCAAACTTCAATTCATAGGATTTGGCCATAAACAAACACATAATCAATGTTTAAAAGTGAAAATTCTCGTAATGTATTTCATTTCGTTGAAATAATAATTATATGAAATGCAAATAATATTACTATTCATAGAAATTCATCAATGAAACATAAAATGCAAACAGAAATAACTTATACTTGAAACTCGTTTATTAATAAAGAATAATTTTAATCGACTTTCTATGTCCTTCGAGTTTGTATCGAAATTAATTAACAAAAAATATTTATAAAATTGCTACTTTTAATGGAATTTCCGTAACGAAAATAAAAATGAAAAGTTGTTTTGCAAGTTGTTTAAGGAAATTCCAAATTCAATGCATTAATTGTATTTAGCAAGTTTTTTATTCTAGAAAATGATGAATGAATATAATTGTAATTAGTGCTATTATATACAAATTTGGTTTCTTCTATATTTGATTATGAAAAATAACACATTTTTCCGTTTCAAGATGTTTAGCTTGGACATACTAAATAACAAACATATTTTTTGCTGAATATAATACCTTATCACATGATATCAAGCTAATTCCCAAAATTTCCAAAAATCATAAAGCCATTGTTATGCAAGTCTACTTTCAAAATTAACATAAACTGACTGATTGATGAACTTTTTACGATTAAATTTTTACAATTTTATAAATATTTTAGAATAATTACTTTAGTCTTTACATACAACGAGAAATGACTAAGATTTAGACCACTTTCATGATAATTTTCATACTTTTATTGATATATATTTTTTCTCGATTTATTTAAACATCTTTATTTGTCCAAAAGGGCTTAACTTGTTATTGCTTCAAAACAATATTGTTTGTAACTAAACAACTATGTGCATTGTATGGTATTGTTTGTTTTCAGCTGCTGCTGTCGAGTGTGGTCGCAACTGTTCTGCTTTGTTGCTGTCGAAAGGAATATCCAGGTATGAAGAACGGATCATCGGTGTACTCTTTAAAGGTACGTTGCATCATCGTCATCTATCATCTTTTGTACGTTCGAGCCGAGTATGATCGTCAATTAAACTTGCGTGTACCTATTGTTCCAGGTTGTGAGTATATCGTTAAGTACAATAGCTGGAACGGCGTGCATGATTTCATCTGCATTCGCCATCATCCACATCGTCAGTTTGTCGAGGATGGATTGTGTGCCGATGGTCGAGCAGAGCGAGTCGTGCCTGTGCCACGTGGCGAACGGCACCTCGCCGATTCCCTTCGTCTCCCGCACTTACCATTACGCCGACCTCCTGTGCAACGAGCTGAACAGCTTCTTCGTGCTGCTGCTGATCTTCTCCTGCGCAGCCAATTTCATCGGATCCGTCCTCTCCCTCTGGTACGTCTACCTCCACTGGGCGAGCAGATACACCTACACCTACTCCAAAGTGCACACGGACTCTCTCAATCCCACGGTCATCTCCAACACGTAACCTTCTCCGTCCCCATTTCCCTCTTCCTCCTGCAGATCAATCAATCTCTCTCCTATCCCGACTTAAGTAATACCAAAGTATATATGTATATGTGTATATTTAGACGTAGCGAACGCACACAGTATTGTTGACTTCTTGTAAATCTCGAGAGATCGAAAGAAATATGAATGGAATTTACTCCGTATGTGATTTAATGTTTAGACGTTTTAGCCAGGGACTGACTTAGACAACAAATAAAAGCATTTTTTTTATATTACAATTCTTCCTTTAATTGTACACCCTTCTTCTCAACTGATACACAATATTTTAATTGGAATGCAAATGTTTTCATTCAATAACATTGCTGATTTAATAATTCAATTAACTTTTTTCCTTTTATATTGAATCACTATGCCTCATACAGTCTCATGTCAACAGCATTCATAAAAAGCATAGACGAATCTATTATTATCTTGGCTACTGATTCACATATTATTCACACTATACAATGAACAATAAACCCATGAATCAAAGAAGTAGGACAGAAGTTAAAAACTTAAATTTCCTAATGAATTTGACATACTTTTTGAAATATAATCATTTTTCGAAGCTTAATTTTATTTTCAAGTTTGACAGTTAATTACGTCTAAATGATAAATGATATAACTACATCAATAGATACGTTTCATAGAGTGATTATTTAGGTATAATTTGATTGCTGAAAAGTCAATTTATCGCTTATAGTTTTCCAATGTATTACTATACATTTGTTTGAGATTTTAATATATACAACAAATAATGGGTTTAACAGTTTCTTTTTAAATATATTCATATATTTCCAATTATCTAATAATTATATACGAGTATGTCTTGCATTCTAATATAATACATAAAAGCTTTAGAAAATATAAAATATGAATATGCGAGTAAAAACAAATTTGCTAATTAGTTATACTAGGTATATAATATAACACAATATAAATTTTAAAACGAATATTTCGTATAATACAAATATTTTACAAATTTTCTAATAAAGACCGATTCTATCGGAGCCAATTCAAGGCAGTTAACGTAAATGTCTTGTTTAGATCTCTTAAATTTACATAAACATAAATATTGACTTACATACATGCAATTACAGGGTTTCCTCTATGTTTAAATCTAAAACCATCTTAATTTAAGTCTTATTTCCTTATGGATCCAATAGATGTCTGATTTATATCTCCGAAGTAGCAGCCAGAATCATTGGAGTTCACTTAGAAACTAAGATAATACTGTTATAGGCCGATGTCCGACTTCTCTTTGTCGTCACTAAAACTCACAATTATACATAAGATATTTTTTTCAATATTTCTTTTTTGGATGTCTAATTAAATATTGGAAATTATAATTTAGATTGTTATTGTGCTAATGAGGTCGCTCCTGTTGATCTCACGCATTTGTGTTTCGGACGTGATCAGAAGAGGAATGTCATCGCTCGAACCGCGGCTCGAAACCATCACCGCAGTCGTTGCCATCAGCTTTTCCGGGTTCGTGCAGTTATCCTCCAGTTGCATATGATTGTTGGGAATGTTGGGCAGAAAACTCTTTGATCTGGCGAAAATGTACCAATTCTAAACGGAATTGTTCGATTAGTAGTTATAATTATATATGAAGATCTACTTTACCATGAGGCAAGATGTTATAGAGTATGCGATCGCCATGTTGTTGTTGCTCTTGTCGTCGTTCTCCAATGCTACAACTGCTACGAACCAGACGATGTTGTAAATAGACTGCAGTAAGCAAAGAGATATTAGGCAAGTCTTGGATTCTTTTAGGATGATGATCTCTCCGTCCACGCAGTCGGGCAATCTCCTTTCCAGATCCATTTCGGCCTTAATAACGTTCAGAGATTCAGCGGAACTGTTGAATTCTAGTTTGGAGAGTTCTATGTTGATGTTCCCGGCGCCAGTTAGTGTGTACGCAGTGGTAAGCATGATGAGCAGAAAGACTGGTAGCATGTAGTTGACGATCATCCCTCTTTCCACCGAGATGAAGCAGAACTTTTTCGTCTCGAAGCTTTTAGGTAAGAGCGCGAAAGAAAGCAAAGTCACAACCAGAGGAATGCAGTAGGTCAAGATGTACAGTAATTTGGTCTTCGGGATTGGAGTGTTGTGGCAGTTCCTCTTGTAGATGTAATAAGAGAATGTGAAGATCCAAAAAGCGGTCAGCAGGTGCATATAGTGCAGAATCAAACCGATGATTTGGCATTTAAACTCGTTCTTGGTGGACTTTGAAATTGAAAAGGAAAGATGTAATCGCAATAACACGATTGTTGTTGGCTACTTACGTAGATCCCAAGCATGAAGAGCAGGTTTGAGAAGCATAGCGAGATCATGAATTGGAGGAAGGTGCAGTTGATGTCCTTCTTGTTTCCGTGTAAGTTCTTCCGCAGAAGGACAATGAAGATGGTGAGCAGTTGAGCGGCGCAACTCAGGACCGAACCGATGATGATGATTTCCGAGCCGTAGTTGGTCCCGGCCTTGTTGTGCGTCCCGTAGTAAATATACATAAGGTTGTCCATGAAGTCATGGTCCCTCAAGTCGGAGTCGGCCAGAGAGTCGTCTGGTAAATCGACCTCCGGAAGGATGTCTATGGTGTACCTGGAATCAGGATTCTCCGGTACAGGAAGAATCAGCGACTCTGGTCTGAACGAGATCCGAGAATTGCCCTTGTCATTGCCGCTTTCGCTTCCAGTGCCGTTGTTCAAGTTGACCAGAGGCAGCTCGTAATCGTAATTCGAATAATAATCTTCATCGATCTGTTTCGTCGTCGAATTCCTGCTACCTTTTTACGTTTTCAGTTCATTTGTTGGCGTTGCGTTTTACGGAATATTTCATTATATTAACACTATTGTACTGTACGGAATGCGTAATACTCACATTTGATCAAAGTGATGATTATCAGCAAGGTGGTCAATTCGAAGAAAACTTTCATGGTTTGCTTTTGGGTGCTGTTTTGGTGCGGTGCGGTTCGGGGATGTTTTTCTTTTGTTTTTCACGAGATCTGGTCCATTCGGGATGCTGTGCAGTTGCGCAAGCGAACGACGAAATGGCGATGCTGCATCTTTATTGGTCCAGAGATGGGGAAAAACATTTGAACGAACGCAAGCGCATTTACAGAAATCAATCGAGCCTCGTAAATGAAATTTCTTTTAAAGATAAAAACGTTCTATATTAGGAGTGAACACCTGCACTTTACAGCTGCATTACTGAAACAATCCATATAAGGTGCGAACATTTCCACATTGAAGCAATTGAAATTGTGAAAATTGATTAAATTTATTTCTCCAAAATCTTTCCCCCCAAAGAAAAAAAAAAGACTCAATGAATAACAGTATATAATACACATCTAATATTATATATAAGGCAAGGAAACTATAGTACTTAAATTATTGTTAATATATTCATATAATTGAATTGTTTGATTCACTCGTCCACTTTGTACTTCATTTTATTAAAAAGTATTCATTTTTTTTTGTATTTTGTAGTTGTCTTTCGTTTAGAAGCGATTCGCTTTATTAATTTTCACCTTATAGTATTAACCTCTGGTCAATATCAAACCTCTAACATATTAACAAACTGTAAAACCTATGAATTTACAAAAAACGTATTTTTTTAGTTAAAAGTTTAAAAGACGGATTTGTATCCACGGCGATGCGATGCTGCGCTTATTTCAAACTGATTCAAATTTCAAATGTCGTTTCTGTTTTGTTTGGTCTTAAAGCTGTGTGTGTAAATGTGAAAAGAAAATCGTTGGCAATTTGAATTTAACGCGTTCGTCGCGCGTGGATTTGGAGGAAGGAAAGGAAGGAAATATAACGTATATTTATACTATGTTTACAAAGAGTTTGAGTGTTGTTTTGTTAGCCGCCTCCGCCGCCCAGCTCTTCTTCGTACTGCTTCCTGAAGCAGTCACCCACCGGGAAGAAGTCCCAACATCGTTGCTGGTACATATTCCAGACGAAGGTCTCTTGACCCGTGTATTCGGTGTCCGGTTTGTTGATCAAATGCATCAAGAAGAACCTGAAGAAACAATAAGTTCAATTTGTTGTTAACGGATGGCATGTTGCGTGTAATTACATGTAATTTGCTAAATTATGTTCTTGCTGCACGTGAGTATCGAAACCGTGCGGAACCTTATCGAAGTAGTCTTTGCCTATGCCGCAAATGAAGCAGTTGGATTCCATGTCCTCCTTAACGCTCTCCAGCTGATCACGAAGCTCACCGAAAGCATCGATGATCAAACCCTGGATGATGGCCAAAAGGATAATAATGACGGAGAAGAAGAAAGTTATATCGAATACGATACGATAGACTTCGTATTCATCCCCGTCCGGTGGTTCAATCTCATCACCAATACCGCCTCCAGCTCTGACACCTTTGTACAAATGGAACACGAAGCACTGAAACCAGAAGATTAGTGACTGTTGCCTCAATGATTCAACCTTGTACTTACAGTCAACATATTGTGACATTTCTTGTCTTCCTCTTCCTGCACGTAGAACTTCCTGAAGAAGATGAACGCAATCACCGTGTATATGTATACGATGATCGTGAGCAGCATTACAGTCAAAACAAGTTGCTTTCCGTTGTGCGTTACAGATTGCAAAATGGTCCTCAGCGTCTTGAAACCGACAGCGACGTCGAGCAAATGAGCGGCGAAGAAGAAGTTGTTGAAGTTGCCCAGAATGGAGAAGGTGAAATACCAAAGGGAGTAGAGGAAAGACTTATCGGTGATGGTGACGCCGGCCTTCCAGATTTGATAACGCCAGTCGATTCTCAGGATGTACGAAACGATGCTCTTGGGTTCTTCGTCAACTTCTTGCGTGAATGAGGTCTTCTCCATTCCCAATAGATTGCTAATCGAGTCAAAGTCGTAAGTTTCGCTGTACTTCTGGCGCACCTTCTTCTTGACGAATTTATCCCAGTAATTCACCGGGAACGATTTCGCTGATATCACCATTTTATCCCAATGCGAATTTAGGTCATCATCTTCGGGCTGTTCAGCAATGTAGAGTCCATCGAATTCGAGTCTTCTAGCAATTTCCTTTTCACGCTTGAAGATGGCCAAAGGTACTTTGAGATGGTAATAAGCGATGAGCATTGCCAGAGAGACTATCGAATGAACTAATGCAGCTAATCTCATTACGTGCGCCATGTAGAAGTAGTCTTCGTCAACGTGTACCAATTCCAGTGGATCATCCTCTTCCTCCGATTGTCCTCCACCCGAACCGCTACCGCCGTCTCCTGATCCCACATCCCCAATAATGTCCTCCAAACCACTACCGTTGCCACTACCACTTCCGCTACCTTCTTTGTCCAAAGTCGAAACCTAAATAACATGAATTAATTAGTTAATGGACAAATCATTCAACTGATCAAATTACCTTATAGAATAAAAGCATAAAGTTGATGCAGAAAGCAAGGACCAAAGCGACGTATTTCAAATTATAAAAGTTGCGAGCCAAAAACGAGACAGCCTTTTGGGCGTATGCACCAAAATTAATTTCATTGACGGCCGATGGTTCCGCAGTTGTCGTTTGCTTGCTTTCTGATTCGATCGCTGCCATTGCTGCCTGTTGTGCTGCTTGCGCTTCGACCTTTTCTTGAGCTGCCCTCTTCGCTGCTTCACCTCCCAAGAGATCTTGCAAGGATATTGGTGGCTCCGTCGAATCGCCCTCTACGTGCGCTTCAGCACCTTCTTCCGAAGTTGACTCTCCTTCACCTTCCATAGATGATTGTTGTGAACTTGTTGGAGATTCATGAGGAGCCATTTTCATCCTGAAATTTAGTATGAATGAATACAATATATTCAATAGTCTGAATGCAAGTAATTACTGTCCGCCTTCCTCTTTTGTGATATCCAATCCGAAGGCTTGCATTTGTCCAACTGGCTCTTCGGCGGCTGGTAATGCAGGTAATATCCTAAGTTGAGGCTTTTCTTCCTCTTTGGCAATTTCCTGTGGCTCTTCCAGTTGGGGTCCTCTCATTAGATTCAATAGAATACCTCCGAAGTATCTGAGAAATTACTTATAGTTAGTATCTCGTTCATTCACAATTGAAAACAAACCTGTTAATATACTTTCCAGACACAAAACTTAGCGGGCTAATTTAATACAGTGTTAGTCTAATCAAGTTTTAGATTTGTTAGAAATATGTTTCTTACCCTAAAACAGAGAACACTCCGTAGCCCGAGTAGTAGAAAACGTTGAAGATGTTTTTGAAGAAAGCCACGATTATCTCGTAGTATGTCATGGACTGCATTTCGGTGTACTTGTGTTTGATATTCGTTGGAGAAAGTGAAGACATTCCATATGCGAATCCATCCTTAATGGCCTGATAACTCCTCCGAATCGGATCCTTTCCAGCCCTCTCTTCATCCTCATCCCTCATGTAATTATAACTGGTCGATCTCGCCTGACCTGGTCCTGCTGCCTCTTCGACGGCCATAAGTGCACTAGCATGCTGCATTTCAAAAATTGCATCTTCGCAGAAGTTAATGAAAGCCTCCAGTTTTTCTTTGTCGCCTCCTTCTGTTACAATCGAGTAGAAGAAAGCTCTCTTCGATTCCTTAATCTGGGGTTTCTCCCATTGTTCAATGTTGGATTCCTTGATTTCGAAGTAAACACGTTCGATGCGTTTGCTGCCTCCCATGATTTCAATACGGCCCAAGAACGGCTTAAAATAGTTAAGGACTGAACTAGCAGTTTCTAAGAATCTGGCCAACCTAGGTTCATTCGGCATATGCTCCGATAAGTTGGTCAAAAGCACAGCTAAATTGAAACCAATTTCCTTCGCCGGTTCATGGAATCTATCTATGAAACCTACGTAATCGATTTTACCATCGTGATTTACCTCGCAACAATCAAGCAAGAATTCAATCTCTTCCCTAAAATAAAAAATATATACATTAAATTATTCTCATGAATTGGATAATTCAAAATAATTACGGTGTGTAACTCTTTTGCTGCTCCATTTTTTCTTTGAAATCCTTAGGCAATACCCATCCTTCGTTGTTGGGATCGATCTCTTGGAAACTAGCAGATGAAGTCAGGTCTTTGAGTTTGAGGAACATGTCAAAGTATTTCAAGATCAGTTCCACGTTCGAAGCACTCTCTACCAATGTATCCACCATCTGTTTACCAATCGTGCCATTAACAACATTTCCTTCAAGCATAGACAACATCATGGTGATCATGTCTTTTTGGAGATTTAACAGTTCCTTCAATAGGTCAACTTGGCTCGAGTGTTTTGATAGTTTATCTTGCATGTGAGAGAATAGGAAAAGGAAACCTCCGACGGCATCCCACAACCTAGAATGCGCCAGAGCTTGCTGATTGAGCGTGCAAGGTCCTTGAATGACTTCAGTGAGCGTGTTGAAAACTTGACTGGCAACTCCGATGGCTTTAAAGAAATTGGCTTTGCCAGCAGGATCGATCAATTGTTTGCTAGAATAGTGCCAGTAGAAGTCCATAATGGATTCTTGTAGCCTCAGCAGATAATCGACTGTGCAGATTACGACGTTCACAGTCGTGGTGTTTCCGGCTTGGGTACGCAAGTAGTTTTGCCATTCCAAGTTGTGACCTTCGCATGTCAATTGGATGAAACGGAATAGAGCACACGTGAATTCTGCATCGTGCATATTCTTTTCTCCGGCAGCACCTGAATGACAAAAGAAACACAAATATTATTATTTTTCTGTAATCAATAGCATCGAGTGTTTCGTGTTGATTTGTTGCTTACGATTGGAGGGCGTGTGCATGTGATTTACCTTCTTTAGAATTTCTCTCACCTTCTGACCCTACGCCAAGACCTTCTGCTTTGGTGTTCCTCTCAAACGCATCCAAATCTAAGACGCTGCAACTGTTCATCAATCCAGCTATGCTGGTGAAGAATCCGACATCCTTCTTGTCTTTCAGATGGTTCAACATGCCCATCTGGATGTCAAGGTTGCCACCACGTAATACAGAGATACCCAACTGCAGAGTTTTCATCACCATTTCGGATGGAACACCTTTGCAGGCGGAAATATGCAGCAACACCATTTCGGCGACGCCGCGGTTCGCCAACCTTGCTTGATGGAACAAAAGCTTTTGTTTCTCCATCTCTTGTTCCTACATACAGAGAAATACTATTAGAAATAGGTAAATAATGTGGGTAATTTTATGAGTATTATTATTAAATTAGCTACAATCTTACCATCAACTTTTCCATAGTTCTCTTTAAGCGTGTAATTGTATAATATAGCAATTTATGTTTTAGATGTAAAAGTGTAATAACTTACATGAATCGAGGCTGAAGCTTCTTCACCTTCTCCACCTTCTTCTTCACCTTCACCTTCCTCCTCTTCCTCACCGCAAGATTTTGCAATGATTTCAGCGTAGCTCATGTAAAGAGGATCTTCCTGTAGAGCACCAGAACGCTCGGTCATCGCTCCTCTACAGAAGGTCGTCACCAATTGCGTAAGAGGATCGGGTTTACCTTCCTCTTCTTCGGCTTCTTGTTTCTTCAATTCGGCATCTTCGAAGCTCTGAGTAAGATCTTCAATGAGAACCTCTTGACCGACATTTTCCTCTTGCAACCACAGTTCGTAGTAAGTGCGCGCAAACAGATTGATCGCTCTATGTCTGTGAAAACATTAATGAACCATATATTAGCTTTGTTGTTGAACTTTAGATCTTGAGCACACTGCCAAACCTGCTTATTTTATAAAGTGGTCTACACCTGAGGCAAGCGACGGCCGCTCGTTTCCTTGCCGCGTTCAGGACGCGACGCCAACCGTCTTTGTTAACTTTAGGTCGTGTTGCCTAAATGTTGGGTTAGCATTGAAAAGAAAATCAAAAACACAGAAAACGTAGAGGATATTAGTGGTGGTGGTATTAATATGGGCCAAAATGTTTGGTGAAAAAAGAAAAACCTGCATGCAGAAGAAGCGAAATCAGAGGAACTCTGATATGTTTGCAATCATCAACAAACCTGGTCAAACTGTGCAAAGACGCTTGACGGAAACAGGACAAGACAGCGCGTTTGCGTTGCGTGGACACAACGCTCCGATAAACGCCTTTCTGTTGCTGCTGCGGATGATCGATCTAAGGTGCAAAGCAAAATAAAATAGAAACTCAAAAAGAATATTTGAAATATAAGATGATGATTAGGATGGTAAAATCATAAGAGGTGCATTTTTTTGTATGTAAATTTGGCTAATTAATTCGATGGTGATTTGGGTGAATGAACAGTTACCATGTGCAGACCGAAGAGTACTTTGGCCATGGCCACGATCCTATCGACAGTCTCTTCCAGTTGGTTCTTGCCATTCAAATCAGTAGATGTGACAGTAACGCACTTCTTGCTGCCCAACTGGCTGTAAAGGAAGTGTTGCCAGGACATCTCATCAGCCGGATCAATTTTATCCGGAAGAGTTAATTGGGTCTTCGCAAAGTCGATGATATCATACTCGGGCATTTTCTGAAATATGTTTCATCATCAAGTACTACTAATACAAATCTTGAGCAATTTTACCTTCAAGAACCTGTCTTTGCAGTGTTGCACTAACTCTTGTTCTCTTCCTGCAAAGAGATTTAAACCTACAGGTAACAGTCTCTTCAAGCATGCGACCATCAAGGAAGCTTGAATCTCCTTGTCTTTGTCCCTCTTTTTGTCACGATGCTTCTTTTTCTTTTTACCACCGCTAGGTTGAGCACCATCCGTTATCACCGGTCTCCTCGTCGCCGTTGGCATAATCAGAACCATATTATCAATTTCATTAGCAGAAATAAAGTTTTGCTCTTCTCGCAAGAAGTACTGCGACTTGGACCAAATGTTGAAAATCTCAGCAATGTGATTGTACAATTCTTCTGCCTCCTCGATGTTATGCCGGAGCCAGTGATTACGTTGCAAATCGACGTATTTTATGAGGAGCGGGTAAAATGAGTAAATATCGCGAACAAGCAAATGCCAATCCTCTTGGATTTGCGCCTCAATTTGAGACGTATCTTCTGTGGAGCTCTTGATGAAACCTCTCAAATTTTCTTCTTTGTGGAACATAGTCTCCGTACGTTTTTTTACTCTCTCCGCCAACGGCAGGAATGGATCCTTTAGCAACTCTTCACTGCTGTTGATAATGATTTGTTGTGTGTACGCTGCAATTCTTGTCATCCACGGAGCAGTTTCATTACCGATGTTCTTCTTAATAAGCTTAAGCACATTTTTCAGCAGCTGATTCATATGCTCCGCAGTTACCATTGTTACGTGATTACTAAAATAATCAATATTGATATGGTAGTTAAACGCAATTGCTGAAGACTTACCCTGCAGTTGGACTGACATTATCGGGACCCTGACCCCACCAGTACGGAAGATACGAACACAGCATTGGCATAATCACGTCAATAACGTGCATATCATCAGCATAAGTTTTTTCGCTTTCCATGAACTGATCAACTTCTGCCAGGATTGTCTCTAACGTCGGCATGGAACTTTCCATTTTAGACATAATATCTTCAAAATAAATTAAAACGTTAATCTCATACGCATCTATGGATTTCAAGTTAATTACCTTGAGCTTCCAATGAATGATCAGCAATGCGATTCAATAAAGAATATTGATTGTGCTTATTGAGATGAGGCTCCAAATAAGCGACGGGGAAGCAAGAACCAAATGCTCCCAAACATGAACCTAAAATTAATCATTGTACAGCAATTACATTATACAGCAATTAAAGATCACCTAATGCCGGTTTATGTCTTTCAATTTCGGTTTTAAGGTATTTCCGTTCGTGAGTCAATGTTTGATCGGTTCCCAATGTGTAGAGTGAAGCTAAAATCTTGTAAGAAGCAACTTGGATTTCGTCCAAAAGTAAATCACTTCCGTATTCGCAATTCGCTAGGTGATCGAACATCGCTGTTAAAACTGGTAGAACCACATGGTTTATGTAGAAGAGGGAAGTTGAAGTTTTTAAATGAGTTCCTCGAAGATGACTATATTTGCCCTCTTGCAAATTGATGATCGTATGACCTAAATCGTCGGCAGTGTTGTTGAAAAATGTAAGCATGGAGGTACGAATGAACTCCGGGCAACTTTTCACTAAAGACTTGGCATCTACTCCCTTAACAAGAACTTGAAGACATCTGACTGTGATCCTAATGTCAGCTCCGAATGCAGCCAATCGAGATCTCAGCAAACTCGCAAGTTTGCAGAACAACGATGCTACCATTTCCTTTTCTTTCAAGCTAGCAGCTCCAACGTTATTAGTAGCAGTTGCTACAGCTATGAAGTAGTTACGATGGGTTGAGAAATATTTTTCCATCAATGGAAGAACGACTTTGGAGAAAAATTTGATGTCTCTCGTCGAGGTCTTGAACGAAGACCGGCGACTGAACGTGGAAGATGGTTTCAGAAGTTTCATGTTGATGGTTGCCCTGTCCAAGTATTGAATTAACTTTTCCAATAAACTGTAGGCGAAACGAAGTTCCACTGCTGGACCCGTAGTTCCTTGTTCAGATTCACCTTGTCCTCCACGAGTTGGTCTAATAAAAATAAATTATTTTCATGTATAATTAGAATAATTGGGTTAAATTATTATTCTATACCTATGCAATTTGTATCCTTGGTATTGAAGATATTTTAGGAATTCTTGAGACCTTTCCCTATCCTTCTTCTTCTCTTTGTCAGTGAGCAAATCGTAAGGCACCAATTGTGGATGAATACCACCGCCGCACGTGTTCAATTCTTCCTTCTTCTTTTTCGCCCAAATATCATGAGCATTCTCTGCCAATCGCTCAGCCATATTCTGCATTTCACGGGATAAAGTTAAATTGGTCATGTCGACCGGATGAGGGTTGTAGTTGAAAGGAGAATTGGCTTCATTCTTGGATGAACGACGAACAGAATTCCTGTTGTTTGATGGAACGTCGACTTCGGTATGTTCTACTGACCATCCGATTGCTAACAAAGCTTTCAATGATTCACGCACCGGCTCCTTGTAACGTTCTTTTTCCTAGCAAAATATGTATATTAGTTAATGTATTTAAAGAAAGTTTGCATTAATTATTACATAATCGTTTAGCATATTGTAAGGCTTCAATCTGGGATGAGTCTTATTGTGGTCTGACCACGATTCACCGTATTGCCAGCTATTCTCCTGTTTCCTGGACGCCCAAGCGTCGTGGTAGTGTTCCGAGAACTTCTGAACTATTGAATTCAAATCGTTGTTCAGGATGACTGACGATGTGTTGATTGGGAGTGGGTTATATGGACCATCGGGACCGCTCTTATTGGCGTACCATTCATCATCGTAATTCTTTGATAAAGAATAATCTGGTGGCAAAGCGCAACCAATAGCTGTGAGACATGGAAGTGCTTTACCAAACAACTCTGGATCGTAGTCCATTTTACTCAATGAATCAAATATGTTGGAGAACAGCATCATGGTTAATCTCTTTTCTTCATCTGAAGATGCTCCGTACATTCCTTGACCTCCGGTAGATCCGTAATACTTTGCGCAGCGATCGTAATGCAGTGTTAACAATCTTAATGCCACAGTTGTGTACTCAGATAGGTTGGAGACATCAACAGTAAGCTTTCTCAAGAGTTTAAGCAACATAGCTGGTTGCATTGCGCTTGTCAGAGCCACTAAAAAGTCAGAGACGTTTTCTCTTTGACCCTTGGTCAACATTCGATTCTTGGATAAGCGGTAAACTGTGTGCAGAGATGCATCTAACAATGCAGCGTAGTTCTCAGCTTCGCTGTAAAACTTGCTATGTTGAATGAGCAAAGGTAAAATGGAGTTTCCAATGTAACGATTCATGCTTAGAGCCATATCAGATTCGCTTCCATCGTTCTACAAACAAAATCAATAATAACTTTAATTAATATAAACAGATAAAACTTACTCTATCCAGAATCGTGGCGCATCTCAAGTCAGGCAAGAAAGCTTCTTCGAGAAGTTTAAAGAAGAGTTCTTGAGTTTCGATGCTGTAGACGCGTTCCAAGAAGAGAACAATTGATTGTTTATGCCCAGGCAGTAAACCAGAAGGCATATCAGATTTTGGTCTTTCTTCGCCAGCCGCTGGATTGTGAATGGTAAACTTCAAACTCAGTACTCCTTGCAGATCTTCTAAAGGTACCAAAGAACGAAGAATAGCTCTCGCGCGAAGAGACTCGTTTTTACCCTTAAAAATAAAAAAAAACATAAAAAAATGTATTATAAACGCTTCACTTACAAATTTACCAAAGCTATAACTGAACTATCAGGAGCGCATCTGCCCAAAAGATCAACCAGGGTGCAGTAGAATGAAAGAATAGCCGCACCAGTATCAATGTAATCTTCGTCATCTTCACTTTCAGGTAAAGGATGCTGGAATTGAGCTACGTTTACCGTGCCTTCAGCTTCCTCCATCAACTTTCTCCTATCAGAAATCCGTTCTGACATTTTGTTGGCTTCGATGATGGCTTTGAGGAGACCTTCACCTTCGCCTCTTAAAGCAGGTCCTAAACATTCCGGTCTTCTGATGAGCAATCTGATCACCAAGTTGGCATTTTCTTCAACGCTCTCTCCATTTACCCAGACGCAGTATCTTAAGAAATCTAAATATCTCTCGCCTTCAACAGGATCCCAACCCAAATCGGGGTAACCTTTCTCCACCAATTCAGAGTTAGACTGTAGACCACACCGAGATAAATAAACGGCAATCTTCTCCAGGTAATGTTCCCTCAGAGCTAAAGCCAATTCGGTGTTCTCCATTAGAGATGAATAAGCAACATCTAATGGAGTTGAACCCCTCAAACTTGGTCTCGATAGGAGGATATTGCTGTTGTCCAAAAGGAAATCGAAATGCTCGAACATGGCCTTCTGATTTTGTCTCCCTGTGCGGCAGAAATAACATAAGAATCTGCAGCAAGCGACGACCATTTCGTGCGAGGTATCCTGGAAAGAAATAAATAAATATAATAATTACATCCTTATAAATTACAATGATATTACCTTTTCTTTAACAACTACTTCGCCTTCTCCTGCTTGGGCTTGCACGCTTGCATCAGACTGTGCTTGAGATCTTCTCCCTAATGTGTTGATCATAACTGCCATTACGTTCTCGTGGATTCTCAAGACGCGAATCAAGTCGGGATGTTGGAAAAATGTGTGATTATTAACCAATTTCCTAATGAAATAAAATTATAGAATTTTTATAACTACACCATTTGCATTATATTTACCATAGCCTCATCCTCATGAGTTCCTCTTCCTCCTGCGACATTTGCACAGGAAGCAAAGCTCTGATTTGACTCAATCCGACCCACATTTCAGCAACATCGATTTTAGTCTTTGCGTTGCAAACGTAGGTCTTGCTTAAGGCTCGGATCAGTTCTCCAACAGCGTCGTATTGCCGCACCAATAAGCTAAAATATTATAAAATATATACATAATTAACTATATAAGTTAAGTTATCATATGCTATACCTAAACATTTCTTGAACCAATTTCGGTGTTTCGATCTGCGCCTCCTCCGCCCATTTGACGATAGTGGCTATCAACACTTTCCTGAAAGTTTCTTCCGGAGTTTTCTTTTCAGGTTCAGGTTCCTCTTTAGGTTCAATCTCTAATTCCTTTACTGCATTTATGAAATTGTACAACTTTTTGATAGGTCCACTCTTGCCTTGATCAGCAGCATTTTCATCTTCAGGTGGAGCTTCCAATGCTTTCAAAGAAACGTGATGCATCAGCTTTTCATGGAAATCGTTCATTTTTCCACACAAATCTTCTCCGATAGGACAGTTCTCTTTGTCATCCTCTTCCATGTTCTTGAACCCAAGAATTGCTTTCATCTGTTCTCGCGGGGGACAACGGAACTCTCTTGTCTTTTTGGCGGCGATAGCTGATGGTAAATCGGACTGTTTGATCTCGATGTAACGTCTCAGCTGATCGGCCTGAAGTTCTCCAACAAAATCGTGGCTGAAAGCGATTATAGACTCAACACGATGTCTGAGTTGAATGTCATTCAAATGTTGGAGCAGATAGCACATTTGTAGTTTAGCACCTTCTGCCATCTTCATGTGCAATAATCCCTTGCGATGCTCATCCTTTCCTTCTAAAAATATAATTATTTGTTTAGAACGAATTGAATACTCAAAAATATAAAGTATTACCTTTCTCAAAAGAATCACACCAAGTTTCGGGATGAATCATTATGAGAAGTTTATCTACGTCTTGATCGCTGAGCATACCGACCAGCAGCAAACGATCGGTTAATTTAAGCAAAGGCCTGCAAATTAAAACAAATAATTTAAAAATTACACATTTTTATAATAAATTTACCTGAATAAGTTCTCATTTGAACCCCCAATTGGATCTCTATTGTGTACTTGGTTAACTTCCACGGCCTCATTCAAAGCCTGCATAACGAAATTACGAACCACGTCTAGTGGGAAGTAGGGCGAATAGAGATTCTGTATATTATCAATGCTCTCACTAAAAATAATTAATTTAGTTCAGTTAAGTTTACTGAGTAATCATTTTTTTACGTGATATCGGTCATTTTCATTTGAGGTCTAACGGATTCCATTTGTAACTTCCTCAAGCTATGACCCATCTCAGGATCTTCATAAAGTTCTTTCAATTGAGGACCTAATGGTATCACGTACTCGTTTTTACACACCTCCCTGCAAATTATATTCTTTAAAACATGAGTTCAAATGGTATATTCAGATTATTATACATTGTGGCTGCTGTTGACTCCAAATGCACGGCGATGAGAAGATCGTAGAATCCTTGACGAAGAGGACCACTCATGTATTCTGATTTGATAGCATAGAGCAACTGCTTTTGATCGACGTGTTTGCAAAGAGCGTGAGCCGCTCTGTAATTGCTTTGGTAACAAAGTGCTGCATACAAGGTTAAAGTATGAGCATGGAAGGATAATAGTTTGTCCATCTCGATCAACTCTAAGATGTCTATACATCTATCTTCTTCGGGGATGTGAAGAGCTAGCATTGAAATGGCATCTTCGCAAAGCATGGACCAACCACGAATGTCTGATAGTTTCAATGCATGCACTTGCAAGCTTTGGTTAGGAACCTGCAAGATAATTAATGTATTTTTTTAATTATTGCAAATGAATGTTACTTACTCTGGCCCAGGTGTGCGGTTTCAAGCATTGCACCTTCAATCTGGGTGGGAATTGAGGTATTACGTGCTTAGCGCTGTTTTGCAGAACTGCAGCGGATAAAGGTAGACTTGTAGCAGTTCTACCCAATTCAATTTGCAGACATTCTTTGCTGGTGGCTTCCAAGAAAATTGCTGGGAACAATTTGGTTTCAGGTTCCATCTGCAAAGCAAAATTCTATAAATTTCTACAATTAAATAATAACAGTAATCACCTTGAATTTATGCTTAGTTCCTTTTCCTTCACAAGTAAATGATATGATACCAGTGGCAGCATCCACGAAACATCCAATGAACATGCCCTGAGAAGCACCTTTTCCAGACGCATCCTGAGTAACTTCATTGTATAACTCATCGGCTCTCACCATGTAACATGATTGACGATCAACGCTAAAAATAAAATAGCTATAGTTAAATAGACATCAATATGATGTAAGTTACCAGTCGATGTATCTATCGTAATCATCTACAATCATAACCGAACTCTTCAGCACTTGACTTTGGTTGAAATCTTTGCTGTGCAAGTGGTATTGCGTGGTAACCCATCCAACGTAAACGTGAGTGGGATCTTGTCCAGGAAATACTCTAATACCTATACAAAAAAAAAACCTAGTGAATACATTTCACAACACCAATAACAAGTTTACCATAAAAATACTCGTTGATAAGTTTCAAACATTCAGAATCGAAAATTTCGTTGCCGATGGACTCGACGTCTGAGGCTGTAGGAATCGACAATTGCTTCTGTTGCGGTGGTTGGTTTTGCAGCAAATCCATCTGTGATTGTTTGATGGTTGGAGATCTCGAAAGAAGATTGCCGGAAACCGTTGGTTTCGGGGCTAGACTCATGATATCAACCATCTCAGGCTCAGGGGTTTTAGCTTTCGCGATCTTGACTCGTTCGCCGCTCGTTGCTCCTTCACGTTTTCGTGAAAAGAATCTAAAGTAGAAGTAAATAGGTTAATACAAAAACTCAGGAATATTTCTGAAACATGCATGCCAGTGCAATTGATAATTTTATGTAATCTATTTGAATTTTGTTCTCAAATAGATAAATTATCGAGTGCATAGAAGAGAAAAAACTGGTGAGAAGACGCACACACGTGAAAGCGGTTTTCTTTTTCATTGTTCCTAGATTGTCTCTAGAAACCTAGAACATGTACTAAATACCTTCGCAATTCACTTTACAATAGAGAGTGGAGTACAAGTAAAGACGAGAAGAGTTAGAAGAGAAAGACAGTTATTTACAACAAAAGACTTGCTGACGCGAAGATTGCGGTTTACCTGAATGGAGATCTGCCGCGTTTCTTTTTGTCGTCGACCTTGTCGATTTCCAAATCGCTCGTGGACCGGTGCAACAATTTTGACTGCGATACATTCAAACCTGTTCGAAATTCAAATCAATTACAATGGTATCGAAGAAATGAAGAATAAAAATATACCTTCAGTTTCGTATTGCGGGCTTCTAGAGAGAGAGGTTTTCCGCGGAGGACGTGAAGGTAAATTCTTGGTCTTTGCTGGTGGCTTGATCATCTCATCAGCTTCCACTGCGTCTTCGGTATAATTTCTAAAAGTGCCTAAAATACAACATTTCTATTAAACAAACCCTGAAAATCCTTGTAAGTACCTTTGATATCGCTCATTGAAAATCCACTCTTCATGATCTGTTCGATATGTGCAGGTGTCTGATGAGTTTCGGCTTCGATTCTCAGACGGTTTTGGCGAATTTTGATTTCTTGCCAACGACGCATCTTCTCCTCTTCGCTGAAATCGTAATTATTAAGAAAAAAAATCTTGTAGTAATATAAAGAAATTACGTGATGAACATTGGGTGGCAGATTACTGGTAAACTGAGCCTCAGGAATTCCCAATTTGCTTTCTCCATGGTCTCGAAAGTATTGTGGCTAATCTTCAGACAAGGAGGACTATCAGATCCGGCCAGAATTCTGGTGACATCAATTTTGGTATCGGGCATATCATCAGTATTTTCGAATATCGGTTGATCTTTGGTGTACCAATAGGTGACGGCCCTATTCATGTTACTGGAAGGTTTAAAAATAAATTTAAGAAAAAAATCTTTAACATTTGAAGAGAACTTACACGCAGAATGGTTCATAGCCTTCTTGTAATCCGCAAGTTGTGAAATACTTGAGCATGGTAACATCTTGACCAAAGCATAATTTGGCCTTTTGGCCAACGCCTAAAGTAAACGCTGGAACGAAGTTATCCCCTTGAACGTCTGCAAATGTGGTCTCACCACCTAACGCATCCATCAAGAGTTCGCCGTTCAACGAAAAACCTACACAGAAAGTCGTAAATCAATAAACAATCAATTATCAGGGTGCTGCTTCGATTAGTTAAGGTTAACTGAAGATTTCATGCAAGCTACATCTATGCTAGCTAGGGATGAATGTTTTCGGACATCTAAAGTGTGTAGCAAGCAAAATAAAATTTCCATCAGCTAAAGCGTTTCTTTTGATTAATTTGTTTGTTTGTAGTTGTTTCTTAACAAAATGGCAAATAAGCTTAATTTTTCTCTCTAAATTGGCTTACTAATGGTGTGATCAATGAGATCAAGAAAGACGCCAACGATATCGCCGACCTGCCATTGCTTTCCGAAAGATTCCGCTGAATTGCAATACACTTTTTCTTCCTAAAGTGTTTACATCCACATGGGGAGGAGAAACAAAAAAAGATGGTAATAATAGAAAACGAATAATAGACATATACATAGTAAATTCAAAACCATGGAAGAGAAGTAACGAAAGTGTAAGAGAGGACACTTCATGCTTTTTTCGTACATTTTTTGTTTGTTTATATTTCTTAATGACTCACTAATTGTGCGGTCGGTCAAATCTATAAAGCAACCAACCACGTCCCCAACTTCCCACTTTAACCCATATGCATTACTGAGACTGCCATGAATTTCACTTCTCTTGAAAACAAAAAGAAAGAGAAAGAGAGGATACTTTTTCGTTGCTGCTTCGAGATTATCTAGTTGATTATTTAGAAAAGGTTCTTACATTGTAACCATCGAAGGCCCAGGTGTTTTCATCCGAGCCCAACATGCATCCAGGAGCGCAGTCTGCCTTTGCCCAGCCGACTCTCATTGGTCCCGTGGTCAGGATTTCAAATTCAAAGTACCATTTACCAGAACTGACGGCATAGTTCTTTTCCGCTCGGTATGTTCTGAAAGCGGATTGCCTCAACCTGATAGCTTCAGCCAAAAGGGCTGAAATAATAAACGTATGTCAAATCAACATAATTTTACCATGTGATTACGACTCACCATCTTGCTGTTCACCAGTCGGTGGATCGATTATGTAACCGTAGACCAGCAAAGTCCTGACGGTCTCCGAAGCCGTGTCCCTGTTTGCCTTTTTAATAGCATCATCGACTTTACAGTAAGGTACCAAATGTGGGCTGCGGCACAGTTCGGGATCTTCGTTAAGAGCATAAGTCCAACCTTGTTGGATTCTCTCTTTGGCCCAAAGATTGTGAGTGTTCTCGGCAAGCTGATCCACAAGCTCTTCCATTTTCACATTCAAATTGATGGCACTCAAATCTAGAGGCGCCGGTTTGTAACCGTTGGCCTGCATGAATGGTTCGTTCGGGAGACGAATGCTCCTTATCCTAGATGGAGGTTTATCCATAGTTATGTAATAACCAAGTGCCAAGATTGTTCTGAAATTCAAACATTTTTAATATTTACTATATTAACAAACTAGCAAACTCACTTCAAAGTTTGAACTGCTAATTGCGAATCATAACGCTTCTCAGCAGGTGGAAGCTTATCGAAAGGCACCAAACACGGATGAATGTGGTTCATATCATCTCTGTATTCGCCCCACATCCATCCGGCTTCGATCTTATTCATAGCCCACATTTCGTGGATGTTCTCTGCTAATTTATCTTTAATTGAATCTATGTAATTGGCCAAAGTTATCTACAAAAAGAAAACAAACATGTTTAAATGGCCTAATTAAGGTGGATCAGTATTTACCATGGAAGTATCTACGGGATTTGGCACAAACGCAGTGTCGTCTTCGACGACGAGTGGTCCAGCCAATACACATTTGTTCATATTACCAAAATAGAAGCAGGGATCCAAACTGAGCACTTGCTGAGGTAGTAAACTTTCGACTAACGGAGAAAACTCTTCAGGTGGCATATACTTTAACCTTCCGTGGTCTCCGCCGAGCAAAAAGCGACAACTTAAAAGATAAATCTATTAATTATTATTGTACATAATTTATTTTTGATATAATTACCTCAATTTCGAAGAGCAACTGATCACGGGGAAGAACATGCCGTCCAAATTGAAGTTCCTGAAACTACCCTTAACTGGACGTCCGTTGAACGTGAAAGAGATTACAGGTACTGTAAGATCTAAGGCACAACCGATAACATCATCTGCAAAAACATAATTATAATGAATATGAATTTGGATAATTTAGAGGATATTATTACTTTTTCTAATAAAAGGCTCCGTCGATTCCTCTACAACCCTGGTGCTTCTCCCACCCATCCATAGGAACGCGCCATCGAAACCATATGAATACAAGTCATCACCTACACCGTTACAACCCCATTTTTCACCACCTCCTGGATAAGGCATGTAGCCTTTCGAGTTAGCCCAACCGATTCTCAAATGAGGCATCATATGAGTGGTCTGCTCCAAATGGTCTACAGTTACCTCAAAGTACCACTTCTGGTAAATTGCACTACCAGCCACGCGACCAACGAAGATATTAGGCCTAACGCTTGCTACATGATCCACCAATTGGGTTTGCAGTAGCAAATTTTGTCCGGGCAGCAAGAAATCGGCGATGTTATTCTGCGATCCACGAACGGCCACGCCGTTACCAACGCACAGAGAACACAAAACATCCAGAACTTTTGGGTCCCTTCCGTGCTTCTCCAATAAAGAAATGATAACTTTAATATGCTCGTCCTGGAATCAAATTTGAATTAAATAATTTGATAATGACTTTTTGAAAATGTAATTTACTCTCATCATATTTAAAGCTTCTGGGGAGTCGATCAAAACGCAATGGAGTACATCGAGCATGCCGGTACCTTCGCTTGAGGCCTGAGAACCCAAACGAGAGAAAAGCCAATTCAAACGGTTCGAGTTTGCGAATTGTGCGCAATTTGTGTGGTTTCCCTTGATTATAGCAGCCAGAAGCTGATACAGGTATCCGGAAATCAATTCCCAATTTTGATCGCCGGCTAATTGTGCTACGAATCCTTGAGAGGTGATGACGTTGATTTTGTCGATAGCTTCGAGGATTAAATTGAGTATTCCTTCCTCCTGGAACAAGTCCTGACGGTTTCTCAAAGCCCTCAGCCTGTTTTGCTTTTCTTCGTGCTCTACAATGAATGATTTCTTATTAACCATTATCAATTAAGATGATTAAGCCATCGTACCCATATCGTCTTCGGGTTGAGCGAAATAATTGATCAAATCTTCCAAACACATGACCATTTCGTTCAAATTGACTGTTGCGAAAAACAGTGAATGTCTTCGATTCATCTGCAGTGTTTCCAAACCGCTGAAATTTTTATTAATTCAATTGATGAAAATTACCGATAAAGCATTGATATAATAATTACGTTATGAATTGCGTGAAGAGCGAGCTGCATTTACGGATAACACGAGCCGTTCTGGATTCTTCCTCCTGACTCCTGCTGAAGTCCAATCCGTCGTCCATCTTACCTTCTTCGTGAAGTACAGCCTGCTTCTCCTCAACCTTACCAACACCTTTCTTCTTCGTTTCGTAAGACTATCGGATACTCGGAATTAGAATTAGGTCTATAACTGGCATTTGATTTTTACCTTGTAAGAAAGCCACAAGCCAGTTTCCGAATGTTGGACGATTACTGTAGAATCACCGTACTTGATGATCGGAGATCCGATCACCTCAAGATCTTTGTCTTCCAGCACCACCTTCTGGTCGTCCTTCTCCTGCCTCAAGCAGAAAGTCGAAAAAGCGGTCGTCGCTTCGTCTCTGGTTAATTAAACCAAATTAGTAAATCTAAAGCAACACAACACTTAACAGTATTACCGTCCTAACAGACAAAGTTCATTGTTTTCATTGACGCTCAAATAACGACCAGTTGTTAAATGCCTGATGCGCATCGGATGGAACCAGTTGATGAAACCGCCGGTCCACTTCGTGCGAGCCAACTCCAGACGCCACAAAGAACGAGCTTGGGACATAACACTACCTCCTTCATAAACGACGATGCTGAAATATATTACACATTTCATAGTTTTGCAATCATCATACACGTGGTGAGATTCAATTACTTATGTGCCGGATCTCTGGTCCACGTCGATGGTATTGTCAGGCATTCATCGCCTCCGTGGAAGAAACGCAGAACGTCTCCGCCGAAGACGTAACCCACGTACTTCATGCGAGAAATTCCTGTTCCGTAGGGCTGGACAGACCAATGGGTTACGTGGAAACTGGCGTTCACGATCGACAATTCGTTTTCTTTCGTTGTATGCTACAATAACAATTGCTACATTAGTTCCTCATACTTCAGTTTTCATCACAGATGTCGCAATCCGATTATTTGGAAATCGTAGGCAACAAGTTTATCAGATACCATAGAAACAATACATATTACAGATTACTTACCAAGTATCTTTCAGTTGCCACGGAAACCAGAATAAGATCATCTCCGACGCGAACCTTTTCACCTTCAGATCTGCAATATTCGTAAATGGATTAGCAAATGATTGGTTTATTTTTTGGATTATCCATTTGATTTACCTTTGTTTGCTTGCAGGATGGACGGTCCACCAACAGGCCTCACCTTGGCTGTGTTCTTGTAAGCCGACATCGAAGGCCAACTTATCATTACTAGAGCTTGTTGAAAGACATGCCAAGTACTGAAAAACCGAGACACAACAAAAATACAGTCACTCCGATCTTTTGGCACGGATCCTGTGCGTAACAAAGCGCATAATCAAAGCCGGCCGGTCGCCGTTGCCAAATAGAATAGACTAAAAACGTTACATTCCCATGAAAATTACTAAATGATTGCGAGTGCTTTCTGACTTTATTTATACAATTTTTTAAACTTTATTATTAAATATTTTAATGAAAAGTCTGAGTTGCGAGTGTACTTGTGTGTAAATATATATATATATATATATGTATCTCGGACGCTCCGACCGTTTCCTACCAAGCGTTTTGCAGATTATCTACTTAACTATTTACCTGATTAATTAGCAACTTAGCCACATTAAAGAGGGGAAATAAATACATCAATTAATCAAAGATATCGAGGTTCCATACGGAAGGAGAGAGAGGATTAAATTTTGTTTTAATTATTATCAGTTAATTACGAGAAATATTAGAGATCGTTTGTAGTGAAGGGAAACTTAATACGCAAAAGATTTTCACATACCATATCACTGTTCTGGTGGCGCAAAAGAATCGCGTTACCGTACAGAAGAGTACGGTGCCCGGATCCCGTTCCTTTTCCCTACAAAAAAGAAACACACACACAATGTAAATCTCTTCAACTACAATTGCAACAATTACTAAAAGATTGACAAATAAACAAATTTTGTTTTTACTTTTACCTACTTTGTTTAGGAATTGTTTTCAGCGAGAAAAGAAAGTAACTAGCAATTCAGATCTCACTTGATTCTATATTTAACAATCTCAATTTACTGTTAATACGAATTATCGATGTTAAAACGACGTTCCAATCAGTACAACAATTGAATCAGCGAAGAATTTCAGGGTTGAACCAAAAACATTCTTCAGCCAATTGATTAAAATAAAATCGTGCTTGTTTAGAAATTGTTTTCAAAACGTAACTAAGAAACACCAATTCCTTACAATTCAGATCTCACTTGATTATACCTTTAACTATGTATTTTTTTCTATTAATAGGAATATCAATTGAATTGATTATGGATATTTAATAAATTAACAAAAACAATGTTCCAATCAATAAAAATGAAACAGCTAAGAATTTCAGGGTTGAAACCAAATATATTCTTCGGCCAATTGATTGAAACAAAAAGGTGTATTCCTTACTTTAGAAATCGTTTGCAATCCTCTGCAATTCTACCTTAACTATATCAATTTACTATTAATAGGAACAATTGCTTAATTATAATTTTGTAAATGATCCAAAAAGTGCTCCAATTAATATATTTAAAGGTGAAATGAATTTCAGAAATAAACAGGTATTAACTCCCTGTAATTCTGATCTCACCACTACCTTCAATTTTCTATTAAAATGAACATAATTTAGATTCCATAAATGTTCTAAACGATATTCCAATCAATATAATTAAAGGTGAAATGAATTTCAGGATTGTACAAAAAATACTTCAACCAATTGATTGGAGTAAAATCGATCTACAAATAAACTGTATACAACAACAAAAGTGTGTTTAAAATCTACGGAAGCGAATGTTCGTTGTTAAATTAATAATGCAGTTAGTTAACGAAATGATATGAAATTAACAGAAAAGTGCACAACATCAATACTACTAAGTTTTGTTTTGTTTGTTTTGTTTTTTTTTTCTGAGGGGCTACTTGGTTAATCTCGTGTTATTGACTAATGTATACGGAAAACATTTTAGTAAAAATTTTGAATACCGAAGAACGTTTCTGCAACGTTTCGGTTACTTACTAATCTATCTTGACCCTGAAATTAGAACGAGCGGATAAGACAAGGGGCATGAAAAAGAGAGAGAAAAAAATGCGAATAATCATAAGTGAATACAAAAAAATAATTAACAAAAAAGAATGATTTGAAAAACAACAAAAGTAATTAATTAAGTATGTGCGGTTTTGAATGATATACGTAGGTGTGTTCCAAGTGATGATGGATGAGGACTTACAGTTTCATTGCCCGCCGCAGTCACCAATTCCTGCAGGGCCCTCACCGAGAGGGCCTGCTCTATCACGAAGACGCATTGCGATAGGTCCGGAGGTATGTTCTACAACAAAAACAGAAATATACAATTGATGTGTCCTTTTCCTTCAAGCGTTGAGGCTTTACCTTGTCGGCGATGTTCTCCAAGAAGCAATGTCTGTTGCCGAAACCCTCGGCCGCTAAGCACACTCTCTCCCCTGTGGCCGTGCACGAAAGACAGACCATGTCTTCCTGAAAAACCATATTTCGTTTGTCACAATTGATAAGCTATCGAACTGCGATTTGATCATTACCGTGCGTAAGAACGAGACATCATCCTGCTCCGATCCCCCCTCGGCTTCCGCCATCCTGGGGCTCTAATCCTGCTCTATAAACAAAACAACCCCCATTTGTGGTTAAATCGCGTCTCGCGTTAAAACATTCAACAGCAACAGGGTTTGCTGGGGGTGCACGTCAACGAAGGGCGCGAGGAAGAGCGCAGAATCTGATACACTTTCGTGGGGGGAAAAAGTACACGACGGAACCCCGAATTCCCTCACGAACTCCCCCTCTCTCACTCCTCCGCATTGATTTGCAACACGCATGTAAACAGCAGCGGCAGTAGCACCCCCCGAAACCATCAAGATTAAATGACAATCAATAATGTGTCGCATGCTTTATTCAACCATTATTCAAACACCTCCGACAATACAAGAATTGAGGAAATCGAGGGTTTAAGAAGGAAAAGGGGAAATCCTGCCGACTATTCCGGTCCCAGTTTCCTCGTATTTATAAATAACCACGAATATTACCCAAGACGTCGTCATCGGACGGGAAAATGCGATCGGGCGCAACCCCCTTACCGTTTCCTCCTGTATCGATCACGTCGACGCCACGTCGTTTCGATGATCGGAAATTCGATAATTCAATACGATTCCACGGGAATGAAACTCCGTCCTTTTTTCCCCTTTTACACACACACACAGCCTCAATTTCAGTTTCGTGGAGTCGAACTGAAAATCTCACTGTTTCTATTTATAATTTGAGAGCTGTGTTGGAGTCGGTATTTTTAGGCCGTCCGGCTTGAATAAATTTAGACATTTTCCGACTCCTACGAGACTATGCTACCTGTGGAGCAAAGCACGCATTCCACTTGTTCTCCTTTTTTTTTTGCTGCTGCGGTTTTCCTCGCTTTTCTTGGCTTTGATCTCGTATCGCTCAATTTATATTTTTGCCCCAGTGCCAAATTATAAATAAGCATCGACATGTCAATATTGTCGATGCGTGCACCTGGAGAATGGAAACTTCGTGCATCAAAGCAACTTTCCGATTTTCCTGCTTTTCAAAGCTTCAAATTATGCGTTTATCTTTGTTATCTTATTTTTCCAAAATATTAGCATATGCAACCAATGTTACGACGCAACATTTAAATTCAAATTGCAGAAATTTAAACATTTAAAACTTTTCCAGCACTTTCCAAAAATTCTACACACATTAACAAAATACTTATTTTCCTTTTAATATAATTACTTATAATCTATTTCTATTAATTAATCAATAAATTATCATTTTTGAAAACTATGTTCATTTCTGAAATAAAGCTGTTTTAACTTAAAATATTACAGACCAATCTTTTCGATTATCCAAAATCTCCATATATTTTTTGTATACTATAAAGTTAGGTTAACTGCTGTTAATAATGTTATTAACAATTACCAAACTAACTTTAACAGTTTGCTTTCTTCAGAAGATGTATTTTGATACAATTACATAAACTTAATTTATAATAGATTTAGATTTATAATGTTTATTTCATAGCTATATTGAATCTATACTCAAAAACAATCTCTGCAACGTTTAATATCGTTTCATAACATTACTATTTAATAATTGAAACACTGTAGAATCTTTAAATTCGGTGATTTGTTTTATAATATATTGCAATATTTTGTATTTATAGTAATTTAAAATAACAGTTTTATATTTTTCTTGTAGTTGTTGCAATGAATTGAATGATGTTTGAAAAATATATAATATCTTATATATAATATTATTTTCATATAATTGAAACACAAAGGAATATTTATAGTCAGCAAAATTTTATTTATAATATATCATAATTTATAATAATAGTTGTTTTATAACGTAAAACATAAATTATTATACAAATTAATATTTTATAATAATCGATTTTTATGAATAATGACATTGAAAATTAAATAATTTAAGTTTTTAGTATTTTATTTTAAGGAAAACATACATAAATTAACAAAATTATCAACCATTCGCAACACTGCTTCTTAATTTTCGTAGATTTTTAAAAAGTCAAGAAAATTCGAAATAATCACCAATTTTAATATCTGTTGTTTAATAACTTTTATAAGTTATTAAACAACAAATATAGAATTCTTAAGTAATAATATTTAATTAGTAGTAGTATGCAGTTAAAATATAAGAATAATTAGATATTAATAATAAAATGAAGAAACTGGATTAATAATTATTATTGTGTTTTGGATAGTTTCAAATCTAGTTGGGTATGCAACCAAAGTTTCACGAATAAAATAGTTCTAATTGGATTACTGAAAAATTTATAGAGAAGATTATTTAATCGAATTGAAAACTATAGTTTGTTAAATTAATATTATTTGAAATTACATAAGCAGTATTAGATTATGAATAGTTTGGAGGTAGTTCAAACGGGCTGGAATCCCATCTGACAAGTAATGAATTTTGGTATGACTGCGGGGTCAGTAAAAGCAATATGTCCGACTAAATAGTCTAGCTACTGTCAAATTCACGTAAACATAATTGAAAATTAATGGAAACATTTAATTGATGAAAATGTAAAAGGGAATCGAGGACTCAGAAGATGGCTCAAGGCGTACTGAGCTCGGACATATCGAGGAGGAATCCGCAGGACGAGTACGAACTCATACAAAGGATTGGGAGTGGAACTTATGGAGATGTCTATAAAGTAATTCCCATCGAAAATTAACCCCGACCTGCGGAAGGGTGTAAACCACCAAAAACTAATTCTATTCTCTCTTGTGTCTTTGCAGGCCAAGAGGTTATCCACCAATGATTTGGCAGCCATCAAAGTCATCAAGCTTGAGGCTGGTATGTTTCATAATACAAGTGTTTTTTTTGTTCATTCTTGCATATAATACATTCATACCCAATCATATATTTATGTGAACCACTTTTCCAATTAGGCGATGATTTCCAAATCATCCAACAAGAGATTCTAATGATGAAAGACTGTAGACACCCAAATATTATAGCTTATTATGGTAGTTATTTACGCAAAGACAAACTATGGATTTGTATGGAGTATTGTGGAGGAGGTTCCCTGCAAGACATCTATCACAGTGAGTCGATAATCTGCTCATTGGGAATTGGAGAACATTGAATTGTTTATTTCTGTTTAGTTACTGGGCCTCTGACCGAACAGCAGATAGCCTACATGTGTCGAGAGACACTGCTTGGTTTATCATATCTGCATATGATGGGGAAGATGCACAGGGATATTAAGGGCGCCAACATCCTGCTGACGGAATGCGGGGACGTGAAATTGGCGGACTTCGGCGTGTCCGCTCAGATCACTGCAACAATTAACAAGAGGAAATCCTTCATTGGAACACCATATTGGATGGCCCCAGAGGTATGTGCAGTTTGACCTGATGCTGATAACAATATCTCTCTCAGTTTGGATGATTTTAACCCAGAAAATACAATGGGCTATAGATTAAGTGCTATCTGTTGAGTGATTTGATTTATTGTTTTATACAGTAAAATCAGAGTATGATGTATAAATACAATTGTTTATTGTAATATATAACTGCTTAATCTTTTTGATACTTCATATTGAATATGGATTGAGTGCAGTTTAAAGATTTGCAATTATGATTTATGATGACTTTCAGGTGGCTGCTGTGGAAAGGAAGGGTGGTTACAATCAGCTCTGCGATATTTGGGCGATCGGAATAACTGCAATCGAATTGGCCGAACTTCAACCACCGATGTTCGATCTGCACCCGATGCGGGCGCTTTTCCTGATGTCGAAGAGTGGTTTTAAGCCGCCCACGCTCAAAGATAGAGACAAATGGTAATTTTCGTGTCCCACCTACTCGTTCGTACTACCGCTAAATTACAACTAACTTGATACGACGATCTTCCGTTGCAGGAGCGGTACGTTCCACAATTTCGTCAAGTCCGCGCTCACGAAGAACCCCAAGAAGAGACCAAATGCCGAGAAACTTCTGCAGGTTGATTACGATCGGGAATCGTTTTTGGGCGTGTTTTAACGTGATGTGTTGTTGCAGCATCCGTTCTTTGGGGCCGGGATGAACAAGCGGCTCGCCACAGAATTGCTCCAAAAAGTGAATAATCCATCACACATGTTCAGTTATATGGAACCGGACGAGGACGGGGTTAGTTGGGCATCTCGTTGGTGCTGAATCATTTAGAGTGTGTTTTAATTGCTTCTCTCTCTCTGCTGCAGTCCGTTCCGAACGTACCGCAACGCATTGCATCACGCCTCACGACCCGGCCCAAAGGAAGAGTCCTGACGCCTTCCTCGGATATAGAATGCATCGACGAGGCTAATAATACTTTACACAATAGGCCAGGTAGGGCAGACTTATCTTCTGCAATCGATACGCGGCGAAATGACGCGGAACCGTGTCTTTCAGCAGGTCCTTCGAGTGATATTCCAGACGAGAGCACCAAAGCGTTTGACATTATGGACATCATGAACAATGTGACGTCCGTTCACAAATGCATGGAGCACCAGAACCAAAGATGCGGCATCGGCACGGCCTTCGATTCGCTGAACAGAGAAAAGTAAGTGATCTTCGGTCGATACTTTCATTTAGATTGATTTCTATTTACTTTTGTTTGTTCTGCATTTCTCCTTATTATTATTTTTTAATGGGATCCGCTTTCATATGAATTTGGATGCTGGAAATGTTTTACACATACTATTTATGTTTTCTGTTACTTCTCCCCCCATTTTGACAATATTTAACAGTATTTTTTTCTTTCTTGAAAGCGAGGAGAGGCGTGCAATTACCGGCTCACAAATTTTGAAAATGTCCTTAAGGTAGTTTTAAATTTTATGCGTGGGATTTGCTAATTTCAAAATGGTTTCACTGTGAATTTTACACGTTTTTGCCACTCAACATCAAAACATCATATTTCTTAAATACTATTTTGGAATCTACAAAACGAGCTGGCAAAAACCTGTTGAGCAGTGTATTTAACAATTCATATAAAAAACAATCAGTGCTTTCCTCAGACCCAAATTAACAGTAAAACCAAAATTTCCGAATCATTCATTAGCGTCATAATCATCCGAGGACTTAATTAAAATCTATACTATATATATATACATAATTATTTTGGATTCATTAAGTTTGGTGTTATTAAACTTGTTTCGATCGTGTTTGCATGCGATTAATTATTGAATTGCGTGTGTTTTTATATATATATTTTTTTCTGCACAAGTTTTCTTTCTTGCGTTACGTGCATATTGTTATACTTTTGACCGCCAACAAATTAATAACTACATACATTAGTCTCATATTCTATAACCAGGCAAAATTAATTCCTTCATTTATTTATTTTTTTGTAATGTTGTGTGTGTATTTCTTTTCGATTTCGTTTTGATCAGTAGCCGTGAGCTTTGTTTAGTTGTTTTATATATATTTTTTATTTAATTAATTAATTGCATTAACAATTAATCGCTTATATATGGGGAGTATTCTTTATAAAAGTTTTATGATTTTAATTGAATGGAAAGTAAATATTCTCTAGAAACACGTAACGAATGCTCTGAATATATATATATATATATATACAGTGGGTTATCGGTTAACGAACTGCGAAGTAATTAGATGTTTTATGTTCGTATATCGAATATTTCAAGCAGTTAGTTAAAGTTAGCTTCTTAAGCGTTGGATCGTGTTCGTTAACCGATGACGTGCTGTGTTTACCTTTATACACACACACTCATATCCCGTTACTATAATTTTGTTTATTGTTGTATTGTTTATGTTCTGTTTATTATTTTTTATTTTCATTTATTTTCAACTTTTGTATAGGAGTCTCTTGCAGTACATAGACGAAGAGCTAATGCTGAGGTAATTTGAATCAGTTGAAACACTTTCTACGAAAAGTAAAGAATTTTTAATTTAAATTACTAATTACTAGCAGTACTAACAGCAACAAGCTTCAGATTTTACCCACTTTATTTGACGATCTCGCTCTTTTTTTTTCTCTCTCTATACTACCCTCATTCTATTTATTATTGTTATTTTGTTGTTGGTAATTGCACTGAATGTACCCTTATTTGTTGTTGTTGTTGATTTGCTTTTTTCTGTGGTTTATTTTATTTTTTTGGTGCTTTGTATACACAAACATTTATATACATATATATATCCGACACATCGGGGAAGGAATGTGGTTATTTGTTTTGTTAATTTGGAAACAATTATTTAGCGAAAACAGTAGCTTTTTCTGAGACGTGTGAAACTTTTTGTTTGTTGTTTTTTTTTTCTGTTTGATTCCCGATTTTTTAGGGGAGCCTACAAATATCAGCCTAGCGATTCGTATACACAGCAGTAAGTTGAACTTTACTACCAAATAATTTTCTTCTTCTGTTATTTTATTTTCTTTTTCTTTGACCCAGTCCGGTGCGCGCAATCGTTCACTCCCCTTTTGTCTCTCACCACTCCCACTACTATCACACTTGTGTAGTTCTTGTCTATTCACTCGCTCGTCTCGTGATGACTTTGTTCTGTAATTTTACTCTTCGAGCTCTAATCCATCCAATTAACTAACTCTACTACTACTACCACCACTTGTTGTTATTATTATTGTTTGTTTTTGTATAAACATTTATATTTTGGAATTACTTAATGATACTTTTTATTTCGTAAATTTGTCAATTGATTTGGTGTATCCATTATTTTTGTTTTGGCGTAACAAGTTTTAATTTGTGTTTTTTTTTTCTGTTCTGTTTCTTTTTTCTCTCTCTTTTCTCTGCTTTGCTTCCTCCTCTCTCTGGGATGATGCGATTCTTGTAGGGCGACGCTGCCGGTGCAGGATAGCGAGGCAAGTTTGCATGGAAAGTGCGACGGGCACCCGATTCTTTCTAGTCCAACCAGTGATAGCGCGATCAACGGGTCGCCCAGACGGCACTCCTCCGTCGACGAGATCTTCGAGCTGGTGAACAACATGAGTCTGAACGGACAGAGGCAGCGTTCGCTGAGCGACAGCGGCCGGACGGAGAAGACCATCAACGGCACCGACGCCGATGACATCCACGACACGCACGACACCAGCGTCCCCGATCTGGTCGGCTGTCCGCAGGTGCCGCCCAGGAAGCACAAGAGGAGACACACGCCGCCACGCCCACCCAGCAACGGGTTACCGCCCACTCCCAAGGTGCACATGGGAGCCTGCTTTTCCAAGGTAATGAGCTGCTTGTCCGTGAAGTGATGCGATAATTTTGCGTCGATTTGCAGGCGTTCAACGGATGTCCGCTGAGGATTCACTGCACCGCCTCTTGGATACACCCGGAGACCAGAGACCAACATATCTTGATCGGCGCCGAGGAGGGCATCTACAACTTGAACCTGAACGAGTTGCACGAGACTTGCATCGACCAATTGTACAACAGACGAACAGTGTGGATGTACGTGATCAAGGATGTTCTCATGACATTGTCCGGTAAGGAGGCTTTTGTTAATCTAAAATATCGCACAAATACAGCATCACATCCAAATTCGCTCAGTACGATTTAATTGTGTAGCCCGGATGCAGCTGATTGCCACTCAATTGCCAGATCTCATGTAGTCCATGATAATCAGGCTATTGCCTCAATCAAAGCAAATTCGGTGAAATTCCTAATAACAAAAAAAGAAGTTTATAAAGAGATGCATACTTGTATTTTATTACAATTCTTTTTCATCAAATAGAAGAAATTATGAGCACCGACGGTCATAACAATAACGTTTAAACAGAGTTGGGAAAATCAGACATTATTTGTTGTATTAAGGCGTAATGTCGTTTTTGCACATGTCAATAATTGTTAATTATTTATCAGCACATTGTGTACTTCAAAGATGTTAAAGTAACTTGTTTACTTGTAAATAATTATTCAATTTTGACGATAATTCTGTTGACCAAACCATGACCAAAATCCAAAGGACGACGATTCAAACAATTGATATTGTTGTAGGTAAAACTCCTCAGCTGTACAGGCACGACCTACTGGCGTTGCAGAGCAAGCAGTCGCACCGCTTCAGTCTGCACATGACCAAAATTCCGGAGAGGCTGGTGCCGCGAAAATTCGCGCTCACGACTCGCGTGCCGGACACGAAGTTCACGCAGAAATGCTGCGTAGCCCGAAATCCCTACAACGGCTACAAGTACCTTTGCGGAGCAACGAACGGCAGCATCTACTTAATGCAGTGGTACGACCCCCTGAACAAGTTCATGCTGCTCAAGGTGATACAAGTTAACCCGAAAAAAGCTTTTTCCTATCACGTTTCTTTATTATTTTGCCGCAGAACGTAGAGTGTTCGTTCAATTCCACCCTGCACGTCTTCGAGATGATCATCACTCCCGAACTGGAATACCCGATGGTGTGCATCTCGGTGAAACAGGCGTATCAGCAGAATAGGTATAAGCTGGACTTGATTAACATGAACTCAGGTGAGCGTCTTTCTATTTAAATAATAGTATTCAAGTAATTGTGAGTGGCTTGTGTTCATTTCAGGGGCGAACTGGTTTCATTCCGACGAGCTGCAGGATATGGACGGAACAGCGACAGTTATCCCGAAACGGGAAAACTTGAACATCGTCTGCGTGCGGCAGATCGAGAAGGATTCGATGCTGGTATGTTACGATAACGTCGTGAAGATCGTCACGTTGCAAGGGAAGCTGCGCGCCGACAAGAAGCAAGTTTCCGAACTGATATTCGACTTTAATATAGATAGCATAAGTACGTTCTTTTTCTACTCCATCCACTTTATTCTACCATTAACTCGTCGTTTTGCCTGCCCCACAGTTGTTTTACCCGATAGCGTTTTGGCATTCCACAAGCACGGGGTGCAAGGTAGATCCTTCAAGAACGGCGATATCACGCAAGAGATCACCGACAGCTCTAGGACATACAAATTATTAGGTTGCGATAAGTAAGTTCTCACCGACCTCAAGATGATGAGTGTTTAATTAACAATTTTACTTGTAGAGTTGTGATGTTGGAAAGCAATTTACTGCGGACGGGGACCTTAACACAAGAGGAAGGCCACGACCTGTACATTCTGGCCGGCCACGAGGCTAGTTACTAAAACCACTTCAAACAAGGATTTTTAATCCACAGTAATGTATAGTAATTCATGCAATAGCAGTGTTCTCTTCACGTGCTTTCGATTATTTCAATCTTACTCATCAGATACACAGTATTTCTATCTATATTCTCTTCTGGTAGTTTTCTATTCCTAAATGGAGTTTCTTGGATCTTTTCTTGACAATTTTTGAAACAATGTTAAATGAATTTCAACGTACTTAATATATTTGTGCCAATATTAATTAGCGGATGAAATACATCTCTTTTTTAAGACTTTGCAACAAATAATGTATTTCAAAGTAATCAATGTAATTGTACGAATGAAATACGCAATACGTGAATTGAGTACTGTGACTGGACGATGAACTAAATGAAATGTTTTTGTAGGCCTGGATTTGGACGTAACACGAAATGCTCAGATGGGTAACAGACAACAAAACCTCCGCTTCATTTGCTTTAGTCTCGATTTCTTTCTTTTTTATTTTGATATAAACTAGCGGAAGAAAGGAAAAACCACGAGAAACAGAAAAAAAACAAAGACGTTTAATTAAAACAAACAAAAAAAAACTTAGTTCTTAGAGGAAAACTAAATAAAAACGAGGATAAGATTATACGGATATCTCGATGATGATGATGATCACATAGATTTTAAAAGAAGAAAAAAGAAAGAAAGTACCTAATTAACGTTCTCTTTAAAGATTGATATACCTCAAGATGAAGAAGAAACAAATATTTTCGATTAGTTAACAAGCAAACGAAACAAAAAAAAAGTAACGAGAGATTTGAAAAGTAAATAATTAAATAAAGATATAATTCTATTCAGAGAGAGAGAGAGAAATAAACAGAGATCTAAGAGAGCTATTTAAGAGAGAAAATAATGGATACAAAAAGAAATTATTGAAAATATATTCTGCACGGAAATATTTTTAGATAAAAAAAAGTAATAAATAATGTAAGTAATGATACATAATTGTATATGTTTCTTGGGGAATTTTGAGGATTTGCGAGGATCGAATGAGATGAAGACACCAAACACACACACACTAAATATTTATATAAATGAAAATATGCCGAAGTATTTAAAAAAACGTATTATGGATCACTCGTGTTTATTATTATTAATGTTGTTTTTTGTTTAATTAATTATTATTACGATTTTAATCACCATGGCAATTTGTTACTGCGCGTACTCATTTACTGTTTACTCTCTTTTTTTTAACTATAACTGTTTTATTCTTACGTAATAATAAGGTTTAAGTCATTTTCATCGTCTGTTGTTAATTTATTAATATCTTTTTTTTATATATGTGTATTATTATATATTTTTTCCTTTTGTTGAGTTATTTCTTTGTCTGCAGTTCAGTGCGGTGGTCTGTAATAAACTGTAGATGTTTTCTTCACCGCGTGCGAAGAATTTCGTCTCTTCGAAACGGCGGAGTCGCGTTTTCGGTTTCCAATTAGCATTTTCAACGGAAATTCAGCAACTACGGAAACGTTTTAGAATTGATGGGAAAACGCAGAATGTGAGAGAGAAAAGTTGATTATTATCCAGTGTTTTTCTTATATTGTGTACATATTGTAAATTGTTCAATAAATACCAAAAAAAAAAACAAGAAGATGAGAAGAATATATAATTGCGTACGAGCAGAGGATTCTAGATTGTAAACGTGGTAGTGGTGGACGTGATGATTGACTTTCGATGAATTTCTTCTTTCCTTCTGTTGGTGGAGAAGTTCGGAGTGGAAGAACGGAGAGGTGACCAAGGATGTGTGATTCGTGATTGTTTTTTTTTTTATTATAATTATTATTCTTTAGTATTGATGTAAAACCGTCGAGTTCGTTGATTTTCGAAATGTGTCGCAAAAAAAAGGGAATAAATTGTATTTGCAAATTGGGAACATTATACTTTTTCTTTTCTTCGTCTCTACAACGTGATCAGGAAGGACGCCGCTGTGTGTACTGCAAACTTGGTCCTTCTAGTTATCGATAATATTTATATAAATGATTTCTTTCTTGTATTCTATTACATAAAATTACTTGATTTCAATAAAAACAGCGAGAAACTCGAATTTTTCTTCTTTTATATTACTAAATCTTTCATATATTTCGTTATTGTACTAAAAACTAAAGATACACTAAAGTTCATAGTTGTGTGTAAACTAAAACTATATTTTATTGGATTCCCAGAAAACATCGATTTTGGGCATCATGAAACTGATACATTATTCAAATTTCATTGAATTTTCTGAGAATTGGATCTGAAGTATAAGAATCAGGGGTTGTCCCCAATATTATTTATTGCAACAACTGAAATATAAACATTTCAAAGGGCCCAAATGAACTTGAACAGTCTAAACAAACAATAAACCGCCTGGTGACTGGTATCAGGAAGCAAGCTACAACAGTTTAAACAAACTCAGCAACCGCAGAAACAACCGATCCAGAAGGGTCCTCATCAGCAAACAGATATACTGATAAATAACCCCTATTCCGTTTTGGCTAGCCTGACTGAAGATACAGAATCCTAAAACATACCAACGCAAAAGCCAACAGCACCGAAACCCTCGTCAAAACCACCGCCTTTCTTTATCCCTGATGATAATTATTTTGATTCAATCAGCCATATAGCTTACACCTTGAAAATGGTTGGTCAAAACAAGTAAAGGTACAATCAAATACTGTAGATGACCACGAGAAGATGATTGCACTTATCAGGGATAAGCACATACCAAATTATACTAATAGCAAAACCTTCCTTCCTTCAGACCTATCAGACTCCTGCCGCTTCTGTCTAAGTTGTTCGAAATACTTCTTCTCCAAAGACTACGGCCCTGGCTGCTGGTCAATAACCAGATACCAGAGTATCAGTTCTGATTTCGTGAACGTCATGGTACCGTGGAGCAGGTGCATCGTGTGGTAGATGTCATTATTATATATTGAAGATAGATGGCTTTTTAAAAGGGAAAAAAACTAGCTAATTGTTATATATTTAGTTATTTATTTATATATAATACAGAGTCAAACAGCGCTGGTAAAGTATATCGTTTTAACATCGCAAGAGTGTTTCGTCGAGGGCTATAAATCTTTGTTTTTTAAAAAAATATCAACAGAATAGCTATAATACATAATAAATAAAATTGGAATGCGAAGGATCGACGACAACTATTCCGGAGGTCTAGCTGTTATCCTTAAGCACGTCCTTCAGGATGGAACTGGAGTTCCTGCTCTGTCCGAAATCCGCGAACGTCGGCAGAACGACCTCGTTCAGCAGCAACGGTTGCGGCGATTTCCTCCTTGCACCGGCAATCTCCAGCTTTCCACCGCCGACTGCCGCTTCCGAAGAGCTCTCCAGCAAATTCGGCAGAATCCTCGGCTTCGACTCTGCTTCCAAGAACTGGACGAAAGCCTGCGACAAGCTCTCCTGCGTCATCGCTTGTCCTTGCGGATGCAGGAGCGACCCGAACCACGAATGGTTCTGGTTCCTGTTCAGGTTCACCTTCTCGATGTCCTGCTGATTGAAGTCCAGCACGGTGGAGATGATCTTCAGGATCTGGTTCTGATCTTTGCTCAGGTTGTTATTGCTGCTGACCAAACCGATGATCAGATTCTTGATCAGCATCTTGTCCACCTTTCCGTCCGTCTGGTTCGACAGTTTGCTGCATTTATCCTCGGACCGGGCCAAATCGCTCTGCAACTTCGCAACTGGTGTGTTCACGATGACGATGACACGCAGAAGCGGAAAACAGAAACAAAACAAACGCAATTAGTAAATCGAAAATCGGAAATTTGCGGTTTCAACTTTGCTCATCGTTGAAGCCAATGTTCGAGAAACAATCGTAACACGGAAAATACTTGCAAAATACGTTTATTTTATTTTGGCGGTGTTTGCTTGAAGGTGTGGTAAATCGGGCCCGATGCAATCAAACAGCAGGATTCAAGTGTTACACAGATACAGGCATACCGAAAAACCAGTACCTGATGTAATACTCAAACCCTAACAATTTGGCATGCTCTAAAAAAAAACATAACACATCCAATCATGCTTCTAAAAAAAATGGTTAAAGAGATGTTAAATATAAAAGTAAATGGAAACAAATCCATGCTGCAAAACGAAACTGTAGAAAATCATAAAAAATAAGCCAAAACAAGCTACTTCATAATATAAAAACTAGTGTTAACTAAAGTGGCTACAAACTACGTAACTAAGTGTACAAGAACTAACTCGAATTCATTGACAACTTGTCAAAGTACTTTGTAACCGCCTGGTGAAGCTTTCATTAGACAATTTATAAGCTATTTAGAGAAGCTAATTCGAAAGAGCGTGGGATTATTGCTGTGAGTGCATATTTTCTTTTTCTCTCTTTGTTTTTGCAACTAGTTGCTAGTTTTTTTTTTGGAATTGTGCGTTAAAATGTAATAATGTACGGTGCGGCGGGGGGGCAGCGGTCGGTGCGGTGCATCAAATCAAAGGGGTAGGTACAAAAAGAACGGTGTTACAAGAACTGCATTTTTTGTATCCCACTTAGTAACCTGAGGTGGCTTAATAGTCCTCACCGTTACCAACTGAGATTAAGAAAACACAGCCAATGTGCGAGGATAATTAAGTTTTTTTGAAGAAAAAAAAATATTTAAAAAATCAACATGTTAAAGCGTGTGCTGAAAAAAATAATAACAAGCAAAAACAGTTATAACGTAAATACGATATAAAATTAGATTGAGTAACAAAGTGAATGCTTTTATATATTAAAGCCAAATTTACATTGCGTCCATTTGGCTTCAACATGTACATCGAATTGCAAAATGCTGGAGGATAGATCGAAAAGTTATTGTTCAAATTTGTATATTATTTATTGCTATTTTTCGCGTTTGGTCAATTGCTTCATTGCTTTGAATATGAAGAAACATTGTAAAAGAAATCTGTAAACAGCATTTTAGTTTTCTTTAGAAACTTTCAGATTTAACCTCATTATTGCATAAACTTAAAAACAATAACTTAACATGATAAACGATCGGTTTCATTATTGAAACGTATCTCTTTTTTTTGCAACGACATTATGAAACTGATCGTAAATTGTACTTTAATTCTAATGTTAACATTGCGATAATAGACTAATATACTATATAAAAACTACTATAAATGTATATAATTCAACATGCGGCAAACGATTTAATAATAATATAGAGTGGTTTTAAATTGTAACTAAAAGTTTCAAAAATTAATAATATGGAATATGACAAAAAAAATTGTGTGAGAAAAGAATGTGGTCTGTATGTCTGAACGTTGAAATACCAGCAGAAACTCTGGGACGAGTTCAGAAATACCCCAGAATTACCAGCTGATATTGTACTTTCAGACATAAAACGAATTACTTTAAGAAAAATAAAAACAGGACAAAACAGAAAACAATTTTTCTTTCGGGACTGATCACATGCAAATGAAATCGGAATGCACTCAAGTCTCGACTCACCTTCCTCCTTCATCTGCGCCACCTGCTTCTTGGAGGCCTCCATCTGATCGCTCAGACGCACCGCAGCCATCAATCCCTCTTTGCTCTCCTCCAGCTGCTGCCGAAGCTCCCCGATCTCTTGCCTCAGCGTATCCTGGACCTTCTTCTCGATGGCAATCTGCCTTCGGATGCGCTCGGTCTCATCGAAAATATCCTTTTCTTTTTCTGAAAATTGCATTTTAATTAATTGTTACCTAAATGTTTTTAGTATAAGATTTATGGTTACCTCGTTGGAATTGCTGCAGGACGCTCTGCAGATTAACGACGGCCGCCGATTGCCTTGCGATTTGATCGTCGTAATCGCTTACTCTCCTCTTGAAATCATCCCTTTGATTGGTGACCAGCTGCAGTTGCGTCTGCAACGTCTCGACCTGCTGATTCGCCCTGATATTCACAGAGGTGTACCTGTCGCTGGAATGCTTTTCCCTCTCCTCGACGTCTCTCAACTTCGCCTGCATCTCTTCGCATTTCAACTCTGCTACCTGCACCTCCTTCGTGTACGTGTCCTCGATGGTCAGCAAATGTTCCCGAAGACTGTCGAGCTTCTTCTGCAGCCCGGTCTCCCGCTCTGACCGTTCCGACGTGATCTTCTGCGCATTCGACTGCTCCTGCAGCAGATTCTCGGCGAGACGGGCGCATTTGTCCCTCAGGAAACCGTTCTGTTCGGACAGCTTCTCGTTCTCCTCGTTCTTCTCCAGCTGCTTGCACTTTTCCGTCTCCGCCGCGAGCAGCTGGTGCAACCTTTGAATCTCTCCGTGGTAATTAACGTTCTCCTGGTGCTTCTCCTGGATCAGCAGGATCATCTGATTCCTGTTCTCGGTGAGTTCGACAAGCTGCGCTTGCAGCTGCTCGCACTGCTTGGCCTCCTCCATGGGCTTATTGTTTTCGGCTACGCTGCTCTTGAAGTTTTCGAAATCGGCTTGGATCTGAACCTTCTCCGCATTCACGACTTCCAATTGCTGACGTAACATTTCGCCTGAAACGGAAAGCTTCTCCTCCAACTCCTTAACAGAATCCTGAAGCTGATTCCTCTCCTCCAACAGCATATTCTTCTCGGCGATGATCTCCTGCACGTTACTCGAAATATCCTTTAAATTCTGATTTTCCTCGTCGGATTTCGAAAGCTTCTCTTTGAAAGCCTCAATGTTAACGCTCAGCTCTTGAACGGTACCGGTCATCTTTTGATTTACCGCTTGCATGTTACCATATTCCTTCAGCAGAGTATCGTGCTGCAACTTCAAGCTTGTCTCGGCCATTTTTGTTCCTTGCAGTTTCTCGATCAACGCCAATCGCTCTGCATCCTTCTGCTCCATGTTATCCAATTCGGTAGTCAGCTCCTGCTTCAAATCGTCAACTTCCTTCTGCAGCAGCTCGTTCTTCGATTCGAAATCTTCGTTCAATTCTTCGAGTTTCTTGTTGTTCTTCGACAAATCCTCGATGGTTGTCGTCAGATTTTCGATCTCCTCCTTGAGCGTCTCCATGTTGATGATCTGCTCCGCGTATTTATACTCTGTATTCTCGAATTCGATCTTGATTTGATCAACGGTCGAATTCAGATTTTCCTTCTCGTGGTAGCAGTCCACGTACGTTGATTTCATGTCTTCCAGGTTGTGAATTAGGCCCTCTTTAACGTTCTCCAGCTCCTTGTAATTGGTTTTCAAACGCTCGTACTTGTTCTGAACGTCGTCACTCGGGATGGTCTCAAGCTCTTTGATTCTCGCATTCGCCGCCTCCAGTTGATTCTCTAGTTGCAAGAGATTCTCTTCGTTAGTTTCCGGGATAGGCTGAAGATTACCGGATTCCTCGACGCGCTGTATGAGCATCTCGTTGTTCTTCATCAAATCGTTGCACTCTTCCTCGTAATGCTTCAGATCTTGATCTTTCAATTGGATTTCATCGCTGAGTTTATGATTCTCTGAAAGCAACCTTTCGAATTCCTCGTCCCTTTTCTTGGCCTCTTGTGAATCGCGTTTGAGACTTGCGTGCTCTTCGAGGAGTCGTTTCAGAGTTGCCTTCAGCTTGCTCGCATCTAAACTTACGCCGGCTTCACTTTTAATGATCTCGTGAACGGCGCTGTATTTCTCTTGGAACTTGCTCAACCTTACGATCTCCTTCTCGTAGTCGCTCACCTTCTTCTCGTACTCCTCCAGAATCCGCTCCAGCTTCACATAGTCTTCCGGATGGATTTGGCTGCAGCTCTTGTAATCCTCGAACTGTTTCTCGACCTCCGCAAGTTTAACCGCAGTTCGTTTGCAGCCCTCACCGCAAACGCTTCCTTCTCCTTCCGTTTCCGAATGCTTCGCCTCCAATTCGATTAATTTACTTGTCAGCTCCGCCACTCTGTTCTTATCGTCGGCGGCCTCGAGATTGGAAATTTTCCGTTGATTCTCGTCGTTGATTTTCTGGAGGAATTCGTTCTTCCGTCGCAACTCGTCGACGTCACCGGAGAGCTTCGCGTTTTTCGCCTGCAGCTCATCCTTCATGGTCACCAGTCTATCTGTTGTGCTCTGACAGTCCAGATCCAGCTGCTCCAGACCGATTTTCAATTCCTTGTTTTCTACCTCCAACTCTTCATTCCTCTTCATCAGCTTGACCACGTCTTCGGAAGCCGCGCTGCTTTCCACTTTGACCTCCTCCTGCGTGTCCCATCCCCAGCCATCCTCGTTTGTTTCGTTAGTCTAGAATTGAAGAAACAACATAGTAAATGAATTGAAATATCATAAAATAATGAAACACGACGTGAAGCTAGGCCACGTAGATTATTGCTTTATCGTAGCAGGCTTGAAAGCACAACTAGTTTATTGTTCGTTTAAAGTTTTCAAGTGATAAGTCGCGCATTTTTTAGTGAACACAAACTGTAATTTATGCGTTGATATATATATAAATACAGTTTGCCCCATTTGCATACTACATATTTATATATTGTTCAACGAATGACCCGACTCTTCTTCACCACCAAAGTATTCCAAAATCCCAAACATTCACACACAAACACACACTATATTACCTGCGTTCTTTCTTCATCTCGAAACGAGAGAGGAAGAAGATAGAGAGATAGAGGAATTCGAAAAATATAGAAAATCGTTACACGAAAACGTTACTTGTTTGCTCTCTCACTGATTCGTAACTCCAATATTTGCCTTTCGTAGAAGTAGGAAGGGTGAGAAACTATTTCGAACCGGAATTGTGGCTGATAAAGGCTCACTGATAAAAAAACGAAACGAAATAAGTGGAAAAATAACATGTAACGTTTATCCGTCCGTTCGAACGTGGTAAAGTTCGCTTTTAGAACATTTCTGTCGAATGGAAGAAGGCATTTCGGAAAAATCAAAATACAATGGAAAACAAATGAAATAAAATTGAAAAGCATTGTTCTGGAAACTGCAAAAGATTTCGGAGCTTCAAAATTCAAATCAATTTAACGACCACCAATGCGAGCAAACAGGAAATGGACGTTCCATTGCATAAAAACACCAGCAGGAAGTTCGATATTATTTTGTACTTTCCCGCCTCGCCAACGACATTCGTTAAGAACGTTCCTTATCGAACAACAAAAAACACACACAAAAAAAATAACGTTTACGTAACGGATCCTAAGTGAAAAAAAAAATCGCTCAGCAACAATTTTTTTGATATAATTGCTTTCGATTATCAGTCAATAATAATAATAATGACGAGAGGTACTTGAACGAACGTTTTGGAAATAACGCACATATTCAAATTGTGTCGCCGGAGCGGATTGACCTTTCGATGACACAACGATTGTGCATACGCATACACAAGGTGTTCGTTTCCTGTGACCCCTATGTACTTAAATAATACAGGAATTAAAAAAAATAGAACCCTATAAATATGCATTGCGGGCGGCAGCGAAATTCAGTTTCTTTTCTTCGAATCTAATGGGGGGCAGCTGACAATTCCCGAAAACAAAACACACAATCAAAAAAAAAAACATGATTAAATTAGACCTGAAGTGTAGATGATGAAGCCTGATCTGAATACGAAAATCGTGCGAATGCGGGAAACGCAGACAGACAATTATCCAAATAGAGCCGCGCCTTTTTCAACGAACGTCCAGGTTCGAGCGCAAAAATTGTATGTTGTTTTGTAGATAACCCATTATCAATTTCTATTTTCACCTAAATGACGCAGAAAATGCACAGTAAGTGAACGCAAAAAAAAGTCACCTGGCCACAAAAATATCAATCTACACTTTAACAATAATTTCATTGTTAGCTATATGTGTGTGAAATGTTTTCATTCTACGATTATTTCATGTAATTGAATTACTTCAATTCAAATACAAATGCCTTACGTTTCGAATACTGTCATTTGTTACACAACATTATGCATTACCTTGACATCGATGTTCATTTTGTGGAAAAAAATTCCTTGCCATGACAACTGTCTAAATGGCATTTCTATAATATAACGCATTTTTTTCATATCATCAATACCAATAATGATAAGACCACATAAATATAAGTTCTATAAATTCTAAATGTTCTATTTGTGAGTACGGATATTCAGTAAATCACAACATCGTTGCAGACACTCATTTGAAACATTGACAACTAATCCCTTGAAGATTGTTTTTGTTAGGAATCAAGTCCAGAAGCACTGAAAATGCTCCACAAAGTCCTATGTTAAATCTGAAACTCGAACCAAAGAGTGCTGACAGGCGGCTCTAACCATATCTCGAATTGTAAATGATAAAATTATTATTTTTGGATCATATTGTAAAGTAGGTATAGTAAATTCGATTCCATAACAATTTACTGAAACTAACGGACATCTATTTATGTTGAATCGAAACAAAGAAGTCTGCACTGAAATTCAAACTGTAATAATAAATCTATTGTTATACTAAATTTCTGCAACTATTATATAGGTGGATTGTTTTCACTTGATGAATATTTCAAATAATTCAATTACTAATGCAAGAATTCAATTCAAATAGAAATCAATTTACCCTTATTTGTTGCACATCATCCATTACCATGACATCGTTTTGTTGAAACAATCTTCCAAATCATGACACATAACTGTCAAAGTGACGTTTCCACAATAAGCTATTTTTTCATGTGATTAATACGACTACATAAATGTAAGTTCTATAAATGTAATTAACTGTAAATTTTAAAATGAAGCTTTACTTTTTTGGATCAAACTTTAAACTAGGGTACAGAGTAAATTCTATTACATAACAATTTACTGAAATGACAAATCCGTTGTAATGGTAAACAATTTATGTGAAACAGAAACTTCTCTTTGTTAACACTAATAATGAAACGTGAAAAGAAAATACATCTCTCAGAAATACAATTTTCGAATCTGAATCTTGTAAACCAGAATTACACAACCATTTACTGAAATGACAAACAAACGCGTTTTTCAGTTGCGCCAAGCGATGTGTCAAATCAATTTGGACGCGTCAACGCGTCGCCAATCAACGTCTTTCAGTGACAGAAAAAAAAAACGATTTTTCATTGTTTACTTATTAAACGAATGGCAAAAAAACTGAAGAAAGTTACATTAATTTCACTGCAAATGAAACGAACGTTTCGCTCTTCCTGTGTATTATTTGTGTTACATTATTATTATTACTTCGAGCGCACTCACCACGGTTAATCAAATATTTACAGTTCACAATCTGCACGTTTTTAATTACGTTTTGATAACGAGGCGCAGCAAACAGCGAAATGATATCGCGTTGCCTCTTATTTCACAGAGATTTGTTTAGTTTAAAGAAATAAATAATAGCGAAAATGAAAAATGTCAGGCACACAAATTGCGATTGCATTTTGATATTCGGAATAACGGAAATGCAAGAGATGCAAATCTGAAGAAAAAATGTTCTTAAAACGCAAAATCATATCAATATACATGGACCGAATGGGAATTACGTAAACATTTGATTTAAAGAAACGAAACAAATCGTTTCGGAAAGGTTTCCAACGAAATAGTAAATGCTTGATCAAACATTGTAAACTTGCAGAGAGATACAAAGGCTGCAGTTAGCTGGAAAATGTGGAGAGATTAGACAACTATGAGCAAATTGAAACGAAATAAATATTTGTTTTAGAGAATTTATCTAGTCTGAAACAATGGTTGTATTGCGAATTAAAACATTAGTTGTTAAATGATTTATCTTAATTAATATGATCCATACCTCGCTTTACGGCCTAGATACGTTCCACGAAACTTGGCCGCAAAGCGAAAAGGAATCAATTATTGCGCTTGCGCAGATTGGCAATATGCAGATATATCGACATGGAAAAAACTTTTTTTTGCCGTTGTAGCGAAACATTTTAGGCCGTAAAGTGAAAACGTGCCTTAATTGAAGAGGGCCGTTATACCGAAATGTCGTATAGCGAGACATGGGTGTACTGCATTACTTTAAATGACACATGGTTTAAGAACTAAAAAATATTTATTACTATGGTAACAAGTTAAATGTGACATACATTGGAAATATGGCTGAAACAATGGTTGCTATACGAATTGACACATTATTTGAAATATGATGATGAATCATTATTAAGTAAAATGACACATAGTTTGACAATTTAAAAAAATACAGTTATCACTATGGCTACTAGACTAAAATTGAATGTCAGAATATTATGTCACATTGAGAGTTGGTGAAACTGAAAAGCTATGTAGGTAAATGAGGAAAGGGGTTGAAACGTAAGGCAAGAAGGAACGAAAAATGAGAGTCGCGGAATGGAAAAAATACGAAATACGTGCTCGAGCAACTATTCCGATCTACATCAGGTGTTATATTACTCAGAATTATATTGCGGAGTAAGCACTTACTGAGTATTTTCTCACTGTGTGTGCTCTCCATACCGACGCCTTCTTCTTTCTCTCTGCATATGCACGCTCTCTGCACGCCCCTCACCACCTCCTCCGCGTCCTCCACTCGCATTCTACTAATATTATAAACAAGCAATTCCTCCTCGACGCGCACATTTTACTATTTCAGCTTTAAACGATATTATATTTCATATATACAAGAGAAAAATACAAGTGAATAATGCAAAAACTCACAAGCACAACTCTGAAGAATCCAAAAAACAAAAACAAACAGGAATTTAAGAAGAAGAAGAAGAAAAAACAACAACAAACTTTGTTTCGTTTTCAAGAAATGCAAAATAAACAACAATAACATTCAACCAAAAAAAATCTAAATTCAAAACTAGTTTCTATGACAACCATAACAAGCGCATGCTGAAACCAATTAATAAAAGAAGCTTGAATTATAGTTCAATCAGAATTATTAACTAAATTTCTTGTTAAAAACAATTAAAATTCGTTGCTAGTTTGACAATAATCAATTGGTATTCAAAGCCAACAATTTATACAAGATCAACAAATTTGAAGTGGAAAAAATGTTAACGTTTTCTGATTTCGTGTAATCCCAAATTCAAATAATTCGACCTTGCACTTCCTTAACCTCTAATGCATATTCTCCTGATCAGCGCTCTAATTTTTATTTCGGTTTTCTTCATTTATTTTTTTGCAATAATCATATTTCTCATTTACTCGCAACGTTAAACCGAAATTTATGTCAGGAAAACAACAATATTTGGTTACTAGGGAAAATATGAAAACTTTGTAAGAATGTCTTGAATAAATGCCACACACATCGAGTGTTGTATTTGTTTAAAGCGAAATAAAGCTCAACCCCCATTAACACCTAGACCAAATTGATAATAGGGAACGCAGCGTGTGGTGTTAATTGGATCTGTTTGTTCGTAGAATTGTCGTATTTCATAAAATTCCTAGCTTTATCAGTTTACAAAAATATGAAAGATAAAAACGAAATTTTTGGAAATTTCGAAATCTATTCTAATGCTAACAAAGAAGATATTGACTCAACGTAAATTGAAATATGGTTACCCAGGTTACAAACATGGAGGTCGAAACAAAAGATACGAATTCAAATAAATTAATTACACTACATAATAAATTTAAAAAAATTCGAAAATCAATGAAAAAAATTAATACCAATTAAAAACTCATAAAATTTACTAATTAATATTATATAACAATTAATAGGAAAAGTATGTCAAACTGACGGAGATTGAAACAAGTAACCTAGGTTACAAAGTCAGAGCTTTTGATTGAAACAAAATATAAAATCTACTAATTAATGTTAAGTAACAATTAGAAGGAAAAGTATAATGTCAAACTGACGGAGATTGAAACAAGTAAACTAGGTTACAAAGTCAGAGCTTTTGATTAAAACAAAATATAAAATCTACTAATTAATATTAAGTAACAATTAAGAGGAAAATTATAATGTCAAAATGACGGAGATTGAAACAAGTAACCTAGGTTACAAAGTCAGAGCTATTGAATTAGGACAAAATATATCAAATTAAAAGATGATTCGAAACAAAGAAAATATTCGAATAAATCAGTGAATCAATTAATATTATTTGTAGTAAAATAAAGTCTATGTATAATTTTAGAGTCGGTATTCAATACTTAACTTTGAACAATAATTAACAATTATTAAGAAGAAAAACCCTGAATAATGATGTGCAATTGAAAACGACTAAATACACTTTTCTAGTAAGCACAAAAAAAATAATGCGCGCAGATAACAATTCCTATATTAATTATGGATTGAAATATTGCGGATTCATCGCGGCGGAACGTCACTTGAGCGAAGGAACGACGATTTCCTTCTTTAAAGAAAAAATGCGTACTGGATGCAATAAAAGTGTGCTAAGATTCAGTGAATCATAGATGAATCAAGAATGCATTTTGTAAAAAAAAAATGGTAAAGTAATAAGTGTCGAGCATTATGGATCCGAAACGGGGGAAACCCCGCGTCGGGAAAAGAAAAATAAGTAAAATTCTAAAAATAGTTAGCAACAATTACAACGACCAGTTTACAAAAAAAAAGAAAGAGTATCGAGAAACGAGTGCATCGGAAGCCACTTGCGTTGCGACCGCAAATTGCATTTAACTTTTGTGTTTCCTATATCGAGCATGCACATAATTGTGTGCAAGATATGGTTCGAAAGTAATTAAACTATTTACATGCGCGATGATGCAATTTCCTTTTTATACTCAACGAGTTTTGTGCGCGTTTGAGTGAATACAAATACAAATTTTGTTATGTAAATCTGATGTGTGTTTGAAGATGTGTGGATTCACTTACCGACGACTCTGATGATTCTTCGAAAATATTAGGCTGCTTTCGTCGGCAAAGTCCGAAAGGACTCTCGTGGTTGGAAGAACTAGACTTAAACGTGCGACGATAGCACACGGACCCGGCTCGAATGACTTAATGCCTCTCGACCAATAATTACTCGGTGAGTCCGAAAGGGGGCCGGGCCTGAAAGGAGGATCGGAAGGACTCGCGCATGCCTCGAAGACTGATAAGCGAACGACGATAACGCCCGCATATTCGACTTTTGTCGCTCAATTGCATTGTTTCAACTCGTAACAAATGAAAACAACGAGGACGAAACACACAGGGAAAACAAAAAGAAACACAACAACGAAAAACATCCAATACGAAGACTTAACAATGAAAGAAATTAGATTATTACAACAATATACGGTTCCTCAATTTAATTAATCTCAATTAGGTATCACGAAAGAGAAACGACACCACTAATTATGAATCAAACAATCAACGAGTTGATCGTTTATCTTTTATATCTATGTTTTAATAATTTAAGAGAAGAAGTGTTAACTTCTAGTAAACATAGCATATACTATTTAAGAATGAAAGAGATGCAGCCTTCGAAAAACAATACTACAATACTCAACTTGAATCAAACAATCCACGAGAATTAGTTACATATCGTTTGTTTTTTATATTTATTTTTCTATAATTTAAGTGAAGAAGTGTTAACATCTAGTAAACATAGCAGATACTATTTAAGAATGAAAGAGATGCGGCCTTCGAAAAACAATACTCGACTCGAATCAAACAAGCCAAGAGAATGAGTATATGGCCGATCTTAATACGGCATTTCGCTATAACGACCCTCTTCAATTAAGGCACGTTTTCGATTTACGGCCTAAAATGTTTCGCTATAACGGCAAAAAACATTTTCGATGTCGATATATCTACGCACAAGCGCAATAATTGATTCCTTAGACGGCTTTTCGCTTTACGGCCAAGTTTCGTGGAACGTATCTAGGCCGAGGTATGGGTGTACTACAATACTCAACTAGAATCAAACAAGCCAAGAGAATTAGTATATGGCCGATCTTAATACGGCATTTCGCTATAACGGCCCTCTTCAATTAAGGCACGTTTTCGATTTACGGCCTAAAATGTTTCGCTATAACGGCAAAAAAACATTTTCGATGTCGATATATCTACGCGCGAGCGCAATAATTGATTCCTTAGACGGCTTTTCGCTTTACGGCCAAGTTTCGTGGAACGTATCTAGGCCGAGGTATGGGTGTGCTACAATACTCAACTAGAACCAAACAAGCCATGAGAATTAGTTACAAATTATCAAATTTTTTGTATATATAGTTAAACAGTTTTGTAACAACAACAACTAAATGAAAATAAGACATGTGTCCATCCACAAATAAACAAAAGTATTCAATAAGAATCAAACAATCCATGAGAATTAATTTCTTATTGTTTTGTTTTGTTTTTTTTGTAATTTACGAACGAGTTGTGCCCTTCCCAAAACAAAATACTCAATAAAAATCAAGCAACCCATGAGAATTAGTTACGCTCTTTATAAATACTTGTTTTTTGTAATTTACGTTAAGTTAAAAACAACAGCAACAGAATCATCATAATTAAACGTACATCGTGAATTGAAAGAAATTAGATTATGGAAATAATGTTAATTAAAACCTCATCAAATTATGACGTTTAACTTCATGAAACAAAAACGTTTTCAATACGAATCAAGTACACCTACTTATCGTTCAGTTCTCATTGCCTTGTTTCCATTACAAAATTTTCAAGTTGAGCACATTACAGAACCGTTCTTTCCGTTGCGTCGTTTTTCTTCCGCGTAGACCTTCTCTTACAATGTGTTAGCCTTAACCGCTTTTATCGCGTTATCCAAACACCGGTTTCCTGAGATAAGCCAATCCTCTTTTATTTTGGGTAAACATAGGCAAACCCCGCTGTACCTTCCGCGCTCCTCCTCATCCTTATTTCTTACATATATTTTTTTTTCTCTCCTCTTCTTCCACCGACTCGAAAACGTCTCCGGATTTCTCTTTTCCAAAGAAATATGAAACACACGACGAGCCTTCGCATTATCACGTTAAAACCGAGATACGGATTGGGTTCGAACCACCCCGAAATCGATAGCAAGCGTTCTTCTCTTACTTACATATATTGGGCGCAATAATTCTTAGGCAAACAACGGAGGACCAGAGGAAAAGGGAATGGAAAAAAACACACACGAGCGAGTTTCGGTATCCAAACCTACGACGCTACTTCCGTGAAGTTTCTTATCTCCGCTTGGAAATAACTACTTCTGAGTCATCGAAACCAGTTGAATGCGTGTCTTTTGGTATTCAAAGGATAGCAATTTTCTGTTTCATTCAATCAACGATTTATTGTCACTTACGCATTGTTATGACAATCGTATACATCATATAACGTCAATACAATGATTTATACAATGTATTTCAAATAAATTTAACTTAAACAAGTTTAGGCTAATCAAATTGATGCACAACCAACTTATAATTGTAATTATAGCAGTCTTAAATGCAACCAAATCTTTTAAATATAAGTTTAATTAATAAACTAAACTAAATACAAAAAAAAATAAACATTTTGTACCATCAATGTTCATAGATTAACGATTTCAAAGAAGAATTGTATGAAAGTTACTCATTAATGGTAACGTTACGATTAAATTCGTAAGTTTATCGAATGTAATTATTTCAAAGCATTTACATAATTAGTATTTTAATAGATAAGAAGGCTGTGTTGTGTACCGTAGAATATCACTTTAGAATTGTTAGAAAAAACGTAGTTTACATATATATATTATTTGTAAGTTTAAGTCATTATTAAAAAAAAAAGTATAAATTATTTAATTGTTTTCAAGGCAGAAGACTTTTTCTCATATAATTTACACGTTTTTCAATTCATTTCACAAAAATCTGTGTTTTGGTTATTCCTCGACCATACAAAGTGCGTGGTGTTAAAAGAGCTCTCCATAATTAGTATACAAGCACTCCACAACATACTTCGTTTAAACAAATATTACTACAAGGAAGACTCACGCAAATTACATAAATTTTCGTTAAAACTATAAAATATATATTTGTCCAGGAAAATAATCCAATTAAAATCTTATATGTTAACTTTCAAAGTGATTTTACTTTTAATTGTATTTCAAAAGTTCATTATTTTTACATGTAAATATTAATACAATAATGAACAAACAAAAATGTTTGTATAAATATAAATATTATTAATTTAAATGAAAAACTAAGGCAGATAGAAATAGCCCTTTGGCACAATAAATAAGTTGTAATAAATAATTTAAAAAAACTATGCAATTTTAGATACAATAATACTTCGTGTTCAAAATCTAGTCTAAAAAGTCCTATGATAAATTTTCACATACGTGCTAACACAGTTTGTGAGTACTTTAAAAAAATAGATCAAATTGTTGTTGAAAAAAAAGAATCTTACTATTGTTATATTTCGTTTTAGAATCAAACTACCACTTTTATGTATTTATGTAATCTATTTATATTTTGGAGGAATTTAATTTATCAAATTTAAGAGGCATAAAGTGAAACGATTATCTTATCTACAATAATTAAGTAGATTGAATCAGAAAATATTAGTATTGGTGCATTTGAGTCGAGTTCCAACATGTTACATTAATTAAATCAAGTCGCTCATTTATTTGACAACTCAAATATTGCTTAACTTCTGTCAATTTGACAATACAAATGTCACTTAACTTTCGTATCCAGTGAAATAGAAAAAAAAACAAAATGCAGTTGCATTTTAATAGCTTTGAATGGAAATAAAGTAGACGGTTGTAGCTGACACGTAAATGATTGTGGAACTGAAATATTCCTTAACTTTCATACGCTGTCAATTTGACAATTCAATTGTTGCTTAACTTTCGTTCGCTGTCAATTTGACAATTCAAATGTTGCTTAACTGATTCGTATTCTATTAATTTGACAATACAAATGTCACTTAACTTTCGTGTGCATCGAAATAGAAAAAAAATCCAAATATATTTGCATTTTAATAGCTTTGAATGGAAATAAAGTAGACGGTTGTAGCTGACACGTAAATTATTGTGGAATTGAAATATTCCTTAACTTTCAAACGCTGTCAATTTGACAATTCAATTGTTGCTTAACTTTCGTTCGCTGTCAATTTGACAATTCAAATGTTGCTTAACTGTTTTGTATTCTGTTAATTTGACAATACAAATGTCACTTAATTTTCGTATGCAGTGAAATAGAAAAAAATGAAAATGCAGTTGCATTTTAATAGCTTTGAATGGAATTAAAGTAGACGGTTGTAGCTGACACATAAATTATTGTGGAATTGAAATATTCCTTAACTTTCGTACGCTGTCAATTTGACAATTCAAATGTTTCTTAACTTTCAAGTGCTGTTAATTTGACAATTCAATTGTTGCTTAACTTTCAAGTGCTGTTAATTTGACAATTCAAATGTTGCTTAACTTTCAATTGCTGTTAATTTGACAATTCAATTGTTGCTTAACTTAATCGTATGTTGTTAAACTGATAATTGAAATGTTGCCTAATTTTCGTATGCAGTGAAATATAAGAATTTCGAAATCGAAATGCAGTTAATTATTTTAATAGCTTTGAATGGAAATCAAGTAGACGGTTGTAGCTGACACGTAAATCATTGTGGATAATGCGTACGTTTATGCAAACGACCGAATTCCGCTTTAAAATTATACACACAAAAAAAATATATATATGAAACGAAACTTCTTTGTTTTTTGACAAGAGAATCTAGAATTTGGTTGCACCTTACCTGAACGATATATTTATGCGACCGGTCCTCAGCGTTTTCGAGCACTAATTATACAATGAATGGCCAAAGCGTTGTGCAGCGATAACAATCGGGCAAGACAAAGGATCCGAGGCGCCGATTCCCTTTATATTACAGGCATAAAACCGTTACCGGGCAACGTTGTTTAACAGAGCACCAGATAAGATAACAGAATTGATTCTCTTCCGATTTTTTTTTCATTATAACTTTTATATTTTACACACACACATGTGCAAACGCAATATTCTAAATATTATATACATGATAATAATAACGACCACTTTCCACCCACCCACCAAAAAAGAAAGAAGAAGAGAAAACGCAAATATAGATAAACAGATGGAAGGTGCGGCCAACAATTTTGTATTACCAATAGACTAGGTGAAACAAAAATCGATGATCTAGGTTCAAAAATACTCCAAAACTATCATTTTTTCAAACTAATTCATTGAATATCAAATATGAGAGTTTCTTTGGTTAAAGATACATATATCGAAACATGATTATCTTAACTCTTTGAAGTAAGGAATAGGAACTAAAATTTAGACTCATGTTGCATATTCTAACACAAAAAGCTATTTACGGATATTGCTTCTCTGTAATAACATTTCAAATACCTGTAAGTATGAATGGTATTAAGGACATTAATTTGTTATCTTTCAATTTCTCCAAAATTTACATTTTTCCTGTGAGAAAACTTTGCGTAAAGTCAGACTTTGAATGGGAGAGTCCCATTTTAGGTAATCTGTCCCATTGTTCCAAAACACTAAAACGGGACTCAAACAAAGTCAAATTAAAAAAGAAGAAGAAATATAAACTATAAGCAAGAAATATTTGGAACAGTGGACTTTGTTTCGTCAAGAATTAGATATATTCGACTGTGCGAATTTCAGCAAATTACCTACATGGAATTCAAAGTGAAATTCGTGTATTGATTGAGAAGGGATTTACTAATTTCAATCAAAATTCGGAAGTTTATATTAAGTTTTCACTTATTTCAAAATCCGAATTGAACACTGGGTATGTTTTTACTGACAGTCGTTGGGTGTAAGTGTTCAAACACCAACAATTTCAAGCATACAAACTTTTCTATAATTATTCAATATATTTTATGTTAGCCAGGCACTAATTTACACGTATAAAGGACTTTTCTCTTATGAATAAGTTATTTTATATATTGACTAGGTAAAAACACAGTTACAAGTCACAGTTCTTAAAGCAATGTTCATTACCAAAGTAATTAGTAAGAAATCCTGCCAAAAATTTCGTTTATATTTGATATTAATACTAAAGCAAATTTGTTCTTCAGAAAAAATGTAAGACCACATTAATTACAAATTAATCCTGTTCCTTTGATTACCAAATACTTTAAAGTTTTCTTGAATACACTAAATAATAAATAGTTGTCAAAATGCGAGAAAAATATGTTTATTTTTTCCCTTTCAATTAATTGGATTTTCTTTCTTTTTTTATATACTTTTTCATGTAAATTATTTTGTACTCTTTGGGTAGAATGACCTAAAATTAATTAAGAAAATATTTAAATTAAAGGTGTAAAGAGTCAATAACCAGTAGATTTTTAATTAATTACATCTTTTTACTTTTTTTTTATCTACTAATAAATAAAAATATTTGAATTAACATAAATCCATCTGTTATTGATAAACATGAAAATTCATTTCAGCCACAACGCGTTTAATATTAGCTGCAATAAATTGCTGTGCAAAGATAGAACCCCTTTTTAAGTTTGTTTTTTTTCTCGAACTATACAAGTATATAGCATGTTATATTTAGGTGCAAACTGTATATACTTGTCCCCTTATCAACATCAAATAACGACAGCTGTTGGATGTTTGCCTGTGAGGCCTGATATCGCTCTGTTTGCTCTTCATTATTGGTACGCGTTTTCGAAGCCAGCACGCTCCTTTTCACACATATTAATTTCCAGGGTAGGCTAGATCAAACAAAAGCAACGAAACTTACAGCTTTGATTTGATTCCTCTGCGCCTTCTCCAGCAGCTCAGCATTCTGCTTCTTCAATGCCTCAATCTGAAAAGCGTTTATTTCATAATTAAATCTATAAATTACAGCAGAATGTGTTAACATTATCGTTATTAGTTTGTTTTTTTTTATCTACAGATATGCAGTATTTGAAGCACACTCGACGTGTTTTTCGCATCTTAATTCATCAGCAAATATTGATTCCAGCAGATAATGCAGGCCAGGTGGAGGGATAACGTATATTGAAAAAAATAATCAATTGATTTCGTACCTGGTTTTCCTGAGCGGCGATGAGGGTTTTCCATTCCGTCGCGTTAGAACCGCCGCCTGCAAAAAGGAAATCAAGTAATTTCCCTGATTTTCAAATGCGACGAGGTAGGCAACCACACGTGCACGGATCTTACAAATTAAAAATTACGTTCTGCAATTGTTAATTGAAACTCGCATCACGGGAGTTGCCCCACGGGTTAATTGAAGAGATTGTTATTGCTTTTTTTCTCATAATTGTTTCTTGTTACATATTCTGTGATTTATGATCGAAGGCGTTTGATGAGCAACGTCAGCAAACAGAAGGTGCTTGAAGTTATTGCTTTAGATGTTCGTTTGTTCCATTTCCTTTCTGTTAAGACAACGAGCGAGGAATGCCCGATGTTATCGACGTTTTGTTTATGTTGACTTGTCAAAATGAGGGATGTTAGGTTATGTTCCTTCGATTTCTGTGTGCCCTTTTTCGCTACCTGTGTCGTGCGGGTCCTCCTCCGCCAAGACGCCGCTCGCGAAGCTGCTGATCTGCCCCTTGATGTTGTTCAGGCTGTCGTTCAGCCAGGACATCGTGCCGTTCCTTTCGCTGCCCTTTTCTCTTCTCCCAATAATCCTCGATATGTTGTGCACTACACTACGAATTTAGTTGTTTCTACAAATGCCAACACAATCATATTTCCATATATCACACGGATACGAGCTTGGTTACTTGCGATACGCGTATTGCATCACTGCGACGTGTATTCACCATATGACAACAATAGTCGCACACGCAATTAAGCAAGAAAAGAGGCGAAAAAACGCACAGGAATTTGCCTCCGCAAAGTAAATTAAAATCAATCGGTTCTCAATCGAGGAACGTTTACGATTGATTTAAGGCAGCTCTTCAACCTCGTAACTTATCCGAAATTGATTAAGGAAAAGTGATATTTACTGTTACGCAGCTCTAAATCGATACGTTCCACCAAGTTTTAAATTATTATTAAAATATTATCATACTTTTAAAATGACTGGTGTCATTTGGGTTGCCTATATCACAATTGTCATGTTTAAAATTTCAAAATTTGAAATTCTCATTATCGTCATATATATTAAAAATCACATATTAATTACAGCTATTTTCATATTGCATTGATTATAAACCAATCAATTAGCATTTTCTATTATAATAAAATAACATTTATTGGAACAACAATTTAAAAAATAGAATAAAAATGAAGATATACAAAAAAAATCTATTGATGCAAAGGGCTACTAACAATAGTTTTTTCTGACCCATTTTCTACTATTTCTGTATAATTTTAAAACGTAATAACATTTCATAAAGTTTTTTCTTTAAATCTATAATTATTAGTATTTGCTTCTTGCATTGACTGCAAATCAATAGTTTACATTTCCTGCTATTTCTAAATAAGTTAAACACGTATTGGATTTACTATAATAACATTTCATTAAGTTTTTCGTTAAATGTTTAACTTTTTACATTTCACGTTTACATTTCCTATTATATCTAGATAAGTTTATTGCTTTTTCTACAATAACATTTCGTACTGTTTTTTTTTAATAAGTCTTTTTTTTTTCTTGTTTTCATCAATCAATGTGATAGTATTTCATATTTATGTTGCAAGTACTTTGTTTAAATGCTTTAAATTACTTATTTGAATGTAAATTATGTAAGAAAAAACTTAGTTTTCTTGGAATTTTCAATATCAAATCATTTGTTTCAAACCTGGATCAATTTCAGAAGGATGGGTTACTTCTAAGGAGTTCATAGAATTACCTGTTGTGGATTTACTTAAGTAGTTTATCTTCAATGATGAAGATGTAAAAAAGATTTGCTTTCTAATCCAATAAACTTTAATATCAAGGTTATTGATTGCATACGGATATTCTGCATCTTTCGCATATTTTCTTTCACCGGTATTACATTTACATCAAAAGAATCGAAAAGAAATACACTTGATTCTCTTTTTATGCCCTAGATACGTTCCACAGGAAAACTTATACAAATAAATCGCACAAAAAAAGGACTAGACACGTATAAAAATGAAGGATACGTTCCATAACTTTTTAAAACCGCATAAAACTAAATCAATATACTGAAAATCGCATAAAAAAGGGTTTATTAAATTTCAGAAAAATAATTAGTCTTACTATATTCTTTCTGAAATGTTTATTCATAATTTTATAAAAACGTCAACAATCATAGACAAGTTATTAAATTTCAGAAAAATATAATCTTAACTTATCCTTCTAAATGTATACCGAAAAATTTTACAAAAAAAAATACAGAAAATTTGTATGAAAGTTAATCTTTCTTCACATTTCCTGTATGAGAGTGTTCGGGATAATTTGCGAACTGGTTCGAAATCACTTTCATCACTAGAAGAGAATGATTCTTCACAAGTAAAATTAGTCTCAACTTCGCAAGTTGATGTTTTGATTTCATGTAAGTTTGGTTGCATACATATTAAAAGTATAACAAATAGTTTTACATACAAACGAAATTCTTGCAATTTTGCAACTGGCGTAACGCGTGCGCTTTCGCATTTTTTGAAATCGTACGATTGTTTCTGCAACCTCCTCCTCGTTATGTAAATATTCTGCACGTCCGTGGACGGAATTTGCATCACTTCTGGTCAAACAGATGAATGTGGACGGCCGTTTCCGAATAGGCCAACCGCTCCACACCGCCGCTCGCCATATTTGTTTACTATGTGCGAAGGGATCGTAATAGTTGGAGCATATAATTACCAGTAAACTAGTCAATGAACCATCTATTTGATCAATGGGAAGATCATCGATAGAAGGCCGTGCTTGCCAATAACAGACGATCGAACGCCATTCCTTAACCAACACCAGCAGGTAACCTAAATTCCGTTCGGTACTAATCTCACAACAACCTCTCCTTTTTCGCTGATTTACGCAAATGCTCGAATAATTATTACTCAGTTCTATTTTTGCATACACCCAGACAAGGCCAAATACGCTACAAAAAAAAATGTATTATAATAATAATGAAAATCGTCAATCAACAAAATCGGACCATCCTCTCAAAATGAGGGCATTCCATCACTGCACACTGCTTTCAATTATTTCAGTTGTCATAGCAATAACTAATCAGTCAACTTGCTTTGAATGTTAATTGTCACTGGGTACAATGACTTTTAATAAGTTTAATTATATAAGTTGAAAATTTACAAGAAAAAACAACTGTTGTGGTTAATCTGCATACATATTTACAATTGGTAAGTTATTTTTTATTTTGCGGTTTTTCCACATATGCTCAATACTAAACATTTATTAAGTGGAAATATGTCCATTAAACATAAACAATAAGATAAATTTTCCCAGCAATTGAGATTCCTTAACTCTCTCATAAAGTACGTGTTTTTTCCCCCATTTGTGTGTGCAACTTTGCAAAAAAAATCGCGATTTTGAATCATCCAAGGACATTTCATTTCGCAGGCTTTAAAAAAATCGTGCTTAATTGTTCTCAATCATTTTAATTCGCCTACTTTTGCTTTTTCAATGACGCTCGGATATTGCAACATGGCTTATGCAAAACTGTATTTAATTATTTTTAATAAAACAAACAAATGTATGTTTATTTAAGTTGTTAAATATTAACAATATCGAATCAAGAATATGTTGAACGACAGTTTGTTAAAGTTTAAATGTAATGTGTTCAGCAGATGGAAAATATTTTAAAATTTTATTGCAAAATGTAAACTTTGAATGCAACTGATGATTTTACTGGAATGAGATGCAGGGGTCAACCGAAATGTGCATTGGAGGTTAAGGAGATGTAAGGTCAAGGCTTTGAACAAATTGGGAATTGCTGAAATGCTTCAACGTTTCTCGTTTTAATTACAAAACAAATCATTTTTGTTGAACACTGTAAAATAACCATTATTTTGTATGTATTTGCAACTGTTTTATATTTAGATAATCGTTTTAATTTATTGAAATTATAAAACAACTTTTACTTTAGTTGTAAGATTATTTTTGTGGTCAATGCATATATTAGGAAATTTCTCGATAATCGTTGTAAATAATAGAAATTTTACATCATAAATAGGTTGTTAGAATGTTTTTGAAATCGATGGATATTTTCTGAAATTTCTCAATAATCGTTTTAATTAATTGAAATTTTGCATTATGAAATAACTTGTGTGTAACGTAGAGTACTTTTGAAGTTTTCAGAAAAGAAACTTTTATCCTGAACAACGATTCGTAATCAACGATTCTTAATAAAAATTAACTTGTATTGACGGGGAGATAAAGATAAGATGAGATTCCCATGGCCTGAAATCACTCGGAGGAAATAAAACCGCCTTTTTCTTTATCTTCAGATAATGTTGTTTAATCAATAGAATAACCGTTTTTTTTCTCAATTAACCGAAAAAAGAAATTCACATACTGGAATTTATTTCAATCTATGATTGCATAACACGTTGATAATTGGCTATGTTGCTTTTCTTTTTCAGTTCTTCAAAGATTAAAGTTGCATCCAGCGATTCGGTGGAGGATCCGAGTATGAGTGATTTCACGCCGAAGTTTCTGAAACCCGCTGAAAGTTCGAGCTATCTGGATAGAAAAGAGACGAACCTCGCCTTCGAGAGCACCGAATTCGTCTTTAACAGGAACGTCTCGCAGTCCATTCAGGTTCAGCGGCAGAAGCTGCCGATCTTCAAGAACCGCAGTCACATACTTTATCTGCTCGAGAAGTACCAAACGCTCGTGCTCGTAGGGGAAACCGGATGCGGCAAAAGCACGCAAATACCGCAGGTCAGTGAATCCGTCCGATTGTTGATAAACAACCGCTTAGTTGTTAGATCATTTCTGTGTGTTTTTGGATATGAACAGTCAAAAGAAAAGTAATTCTTATAGTTAAATTCATTTTGGAAAGGAGCAACTTTAAACGGTTGTAGTTAACACGTTCGTGCATAATTTGGTGTATGGTTTACTTTTGTTGCTTGAAACGCAGAGGATAGAATTTCATGCTCGACGCGCGTAATTGCTTTTTTCATAATTCCACAAAGTTCGATAATGTCAGCGAATGGAGCGCAACGTTTTCGGAAAGGCTTCAATTAAGGTCAGAAGTTTTGCGACGATTTCATCTACAATGGCACCATTGTCTTCAAATACAAAACCAATTCGCTAAAAGTTTCGCCTTGAGAGATTAAATTAAATTGAATCAGAAATGCAAACAGAAACGTGAAACCGTTTAGTACGTCCTTTTCGATCGTCTGTTTCAGAGCGGTTTTTTTAATATAATTTATATATATATATAAAATGTTCGCCGTGTTTCTCCGATTGCGTTCTAAAAATATTTGTAAACAAAATCAGTACCAAATTTAGTTGCGTGCGGGGAATAGCTATTAATAGTTGATAGGACTTCTACGATTAGAAATGTCGATGGGTATAGCAGTTTCGCTTCACATATTTATTTTCGTTGATACAAATAATTAACGGTGGAGCAGGGCCGGATTTCCAAATAATTGTTTAAAAGAATTGATAACGTACTCTACGTATAAAGAGTGAAGCATGATGCAATTCATAAGTACTTTATTTTATTCCTTAAACTTTTATGAGAATAGTTAATATAGATTTTAGTATGCAAAAATAGGGATTTTCTAATAATTGTTTCAATTTATAAGTATTTCTTTGTTCGTACATAAAAATACTGAATGAAGGATTTAAGATTTTGCTGTTTAATTCAAATTAGAATTCTTTGGCATAGATGTTCTCCGGATTTCCGCACTTATTTGATAAATTCATAATTACGAATATTCACTGATATTAAATATTCCGAGAATTAATATCTACGAGATGGAAATTGCAGTTATTTGTTTATAATTAATTAACTTTTTTTGTAAAGTTTATTTAGAATGTAATTTATTTAACGATAGTAGTGATAGGTTTCGTGATACATGGATGTGTTTATTTAAGAAGTAATGCTTTTAGGTGAATCATTCTAGTAAGTAGTTTCGAATGGGTAGGGGCTCCGTTAATCACCGGACGGCCGTTAATCAATTATTCATTAAGGTTAATTATTTGTGAATTATTCATCGATTTGTGCATTAAAGTAGTGAAGAATGGAAAAGGAGACAACCCCTCAGCGAAAATCAAACGAAAAATCGATTTAATCAGTTGATGAGTGCGTTGGTGGTGGATAGAGTTGGCATGTTAATCCGGCCCTGAGAACCACTCGACTAACCTTTATCAGCTTTTCGATACAGGCATAGATTGCGTGAATAATAATGATAATAATATTGTAAAAAAAAGAGTAACGAAATTGTGCTTTCGTGTCGAGTTTCCAGTTTAATTATTGTTTATGCACGGTGCGTTGTTTGTATTTGCGTGAGAGAGAGAGAGAGGTGTGAGTGTGGTTTTAATATTTGGGCATTTTGCAGGAGGTTCATATATTTTTTTCGTTTCAGGTTCGTGTAGCGCTTAACCACACACTACTTAGAATATAAATTAAAAGAGACGTATAATACAAACACAAACTTATTCAAAAATAATTGTTGAGACTGAGAAACCGTCCAATGTCTATAATTAGGGCCTAAGTTGTTAGAGAGATTAGAAAAAATGATTGGTCCCTCGTCGCAGATCAGCAAGCTGCTGCTAACGCTGTTGCTCTTGCTGATGGTTTGGTATATTTATATGGATGTTAACTTATACATGAGAGTACAAAATTACCCGATAGACCGGGGAAGCATTTACGACAACGTCACGTTCAGCTATGGGGATGTGGCCTGGATCAGCTGCGATATCAATCCGCTATGTGATGTGACCGTGAAGGCCCTTCTGCTCGACCACACGAACCATTACCTGTTCTCACCGCTCGCCGTAATCGTTGATGATCTGTTCAAGATCGACGATGTCCTCTGGATCACGCCCAACATGATCAGCTTCTTCCATGTCTTCGTGGCGATCCTGAGCGCCAAATGCATTTCGAGCGATAGCCTCGCTTACAGGCGAATCGGCGTGTTGCTCTTCGAGGTGAGAACGTTCTTGGACGATATGGACGGGCACGTGGCCCGAGCGAGGAAACACATAAAGGGCGAAAGGTCCGAAGTGGGTACGGCAGGTTATTACATCGACGGCATCTGCGACGGCCTCGGTTGTATCGCATTGATGATCGGGGCTTTCATGTTCCTCAAGAGTAATCCGCCCAGAAGAGGATACATGCAGTTACCCACGACGGCATCCCCGAGCGAGAAGGAGAAGGACACGATGGTGTACAAAGCGAAGGTGACCACGAAGAAGGTGGTCATCAAGATCGTCTGCTACTCGATTCAGCTGATCATCAGTTCGGCAGCTTGGAACCGGTATATAGCGGTCTACCAGACTCTGCTCGAATCCAACGACGTCAACTTGGATACGTACAACAGACAGACAATAGTTTACCAAAGTTCTGTGTTCTTCAGCGTCGCCTGGCTGTGGAGGATATTCAATGTACATAATCTGTTGCATTGCCTTTTGTTGGCCGTCTTTTGTGATAAGTTGTGGGAATTCCTGAAAGCCATTCAGTACGCAGGCTTCGGCGTTCTTCTCGGAGCCATCTGCGTCGCCGAAATACACGTGGCCGACGTCAAAGATTTCATTTACCGAAGGATCGTGTCCTTCTGAGATTCACGTCTGCGTCTCCACTACTTCATCTTGCCAATCGTTGTGTCCTTTTTCTGTTGCATTAATTGTTTAATTTAATTTAATCCCATGGTGAATACTAAGTAACATTTGTATGTTTTTTATTATTATTACAGAGTTATTGCTATTATATATATATGATTTACTGTCTTGTTAAATAAAATTGTGTACATATTGTTAACATTATAATACGTGGAAATGATCTATTATATTTGTTAAATATATATATAAGAATTACATGAAAAACTAAATTAATACGAATCCGAATTCGCACAATAAACCACATAAAATTATATGTAGCATCACTCGAAAGTGAAGAATCAATTTAGAAATATATTAGATAAAAATTTTCTTTCAATCGCAAGAAAAATTAATGACAATCGGAGACTATTAATCATTCAATAAACTAAGTACTGAAATTTGTGCATTTCTTTTTATGTTCAGAAAAAGTCTTATATTAAAATATATTGATTACACTTTGGACTGGTTTTGCATATGATTCTTCATAGAAGAGTTAACAAAATAATAGCTGTGTATTTTCTTTTGAAACCTTTCTGTTGGAACGTGAATGAATATTTCAGTATATGATAGAGGCGGAATGGCCTGGGACGATTGGAGTATGTCAACCTAGGCGCATCGCAGCCATCTCCTTGGCCAGGAGGGTAGCAGATGAAACCTCGACCCACGTCCAAGGGAGCCACGTCGGATACGCCGTCAGGTTCGACGCCTGCACAATTCAACCGAAGATCAAGGTAAAACGATTAATTGCAATACAATCGAAGGGAAATACTAACAGACCATCGTTTTCAGTACATGACCGAAGGAATACTGATGAGGGAAATGATGGCCGATCCGTTGCTTTCCACGTACTCGGCGATAATGCTTGACGAAGTGCACGAAAGAACACTGTACACCGATATCTTGATGGGACTCATGAAGAAGATTCTGAAGGTATCATATTTCATTTATATCTTAAACTTAAATCGTCCTTAATTCCTAATTTGTTTTTAAAGAAACGTAAAGAGTTACGGTTGATCGTTGCCTCAGCTACGGTCGATGCAAGAGAACTGAAAGCCTTCTTCAATAGGAACGATGGTACAAATAAATCCATGGACACTGCTGCAATTCTTTCGGTACATGGACGACAATTTCCAGTTGATGTATACTTCATCAAAGGTAAAGACAAATGAAAATTTAAAATTAAGTTCAATTCCAGAAATATGCGTTTCTCAGTTACAAACAACACCTTTGAAGACTTTGGTTAATAATAATTAGTAATTAATAGCCAAAGTGTCTCTCAAATAAAACTGTCAAGAACTAGTAAGCCAAGGCAATCATCCAAGTTTTGAATATCTAGAATTGTTCATGTCTCTGATACGTGTAAAAAACAGAAAGAGTAATCTACAACTATTTACATGTTTCCGTCATGAGTCACTTAGTAAGCATGTTTCAATGAGATAATCCTGCATTGGAAGTGGTTGCAACAGCTTTTTTAAATGAATTTACTACAGCTATGTAAATATTTGATGTATAGATATTTTATTTACAATAAAACTTCTGTTGCAGAACCTATTCCGTGCTATGTGCAAGGGGTAATCGATTTAGTAGTAAAAATAAATAACTCTAAGGAACCTGGTGATATCTTAGCGTTTTTAACTGGACAGGAAGAAGTTGATAGAGCATGGAGAGTACTGAAGGAGCATGCAAACTTGTTGGAGGAGGAAGACAAAAAGAACAAAATGTTTGTGTTGCCGATGTACGGTTCTCTTCCTAATATGGAGCAACTGAAGGTATTCAAATTCGCGCCCGACGGCTACAGGAAAGTGGTGCTCGCAACGAACGTTGCTGAAACATCCGTGACCATACCGGGAATCGTCCACGGTAAATACTTTTCCGACGAAATTGACCGAGTAAAATAAATACATTTTGTTTCAGTGATCGATTGTGGTTTCGTTAAACTGAAATGGTTCAATAACGACACCCATACGGACAGCCTGATGCTCCTCCCCATAAGCAAAGCGTCGGCGAATCAGAGGGCAGGAAGGGCGGGGCGAATGCGATCCGGCAAGGTATACCGGCTGTACGCGGAGAAGGATTGGCCCAGAATGGCAGACGCCACGCCTCCTGAAATAACACGAACCAATTTGACCTACGTATTGCTACAACTGAAAGCATTAGGTATCAGCAATATCTTAGAATTTGATTTCCCTAGTCCTCCGCCGCTTGCGAACATTAAAAGCGCATTGGAAATCTTGTATGCTCTGGATGCAATTGATATTCGCGGGGAATTGACCAATCCGTTGGGATTCAATATGGCCGAATTCGCTCTGGATCCCATGTACTCGAAGGTGCTGCTTAGTTCGGGTGAATTCGGCTGCTCCGAAGAGATACTCACGGTGATTTCGATGCTGCAAGTGGAGACGATCTTCGTAAAACCGATTTCGGGCACCAATTCGATCAAAGCACGTGTAAAGAAACGAATGTTTGAAGTGGAGGAGGGAGATTTGATTACTTATTTGAACGTGTTTTCTGGCTTCATGAATAACGATATGCAGCAGGGTTTCTGTCAGAGGAATTACCTCAATTACAAGAGTTTGAAGCGGGTTGCAGAAATTAGGAAGCGGTTGGAAAAGATGCTCATTAATTATGGTGTGCCTCTTGTTTCATGCGGAGGTAATGTTAAATTAGTAAATATAGAACTGCGATTTTAATTTCTTGCTCTTGAATTTCAGGTTTTGCTGAGACTGTTTGCAAGTGTTTGGTGACAGGGCTATTCCCCAATGCCGCCTATTTACATCACTCTGGCGTGTACAAAACAGTTAGGGGCGATATCGAGTTGCATGTCCACCCGGACAGCAGTTTGTACACAATCACGCAACCCCAATGGTAAAAGCACGCAATATTCGTGAAATCGCATGAAACGAGACTAATTTATCAATGAATTATTGCAGGGTGTTGTTCTGTGAGGTCCTTCACACCACCGAATTATTCATGAGGGATTTGACAGTCATCAAGAGCGAATGGTTGTTGGAACTTGCGCCGCACTTTTATCATAGGACTACGTCGTTTTAGGTAAAAATAATAAATAATACTTTTCGTTAAACAAAAATAAAACAACTTTATTTATTCAGACCACCTTCCAAACGCAACTTTTTACGTTCCAAGTACTCCTGAACATTATCGAACTTTCTCTTATAATAAACAGAGAAATCGTCTTTACTACTCTTATTAATCAACTCCTTGTTATCATCATAAAATTGATTCAAATCACTTTGAAACTCGTATTTGTCTCCTTTGCACTCATAACAAAGCAACTTGTCACTGGTTAAAATGATCAATCTATCCTTTAAACTAAAATTAACGAGTTGCGAATCGAAGCTAACATTCTGCAAGTGTTTCACATCAAAACTATCCTCATTCCAAATAGCTGAATAGATTTGGATGTATTTTAAGCCCAATAAGCTTACTGCCACATAGTTTCCATGAACCTGCATATCCGTTATTGGCAAAGCCCTGACCTCAACATTATCCTGATCCATTTTCAAGCAGAACTGATCAATAACAGTTTTATCTTTGATGAAATCATTGCTGTTTGCAATGCCAATCTGCCTCCCACTCTTGTAATCCCAAAATCTGACTGTGCCATCACCGGAAGCAGATGCCAAGTGTCCATTGAAGATTTCAATATTCGTTACGAATTCCTTGTGCCCCAAGCAATAGCTCAAGATGTTGTAGCAGTTTGGGTAATGGGAAACTCTGATCTTCTCATCTCTGTCACAGGTAATTATGTATTTGTCATCAATTAAAATATCTAAAAGCATACTTAAATGCCCAAGCACCAATGTGGGAGTTTCCTTATTCAGCTCGCAAACAAAAGCATCTCCTGTTTTATCCGCAATCAGGATATCACTGTTGGAGGCAAGTCTGACTTTGCTTGCCGCTCTGTTTATTACAAAGTTCTTTATGACTTGCAGTTTAGCATCGAACAGCACTACTTGCTTATTCTGTGTTGTGGCTAAAATGTGCTCCTTGTTCACTGATAGGGAAATGATTTGTTTGTCCTCTCGTTTCAGAACCTCAGTTTGTCCTACACTCAGGTTTTCTGGTATTATGATCTCTGGTAACTTAACACTTTTCACTGGAGCACAGCTCCCACTGTAGTTATGTATTAAAATTTGGTCTCCGACCGCAACGTAAAGGCACCCATCGTATTGCTTGAGCAGAGCCATGGTTATAACAATTATTGTACAAAAATTCTAAAAACGGAGTGGTTTTGTTATGACGTTTCACGTGTTTGAATTTTTGTTGGTTATGATTGGGTGCATATAGAATTGCATAAGCATATATTATTTAATAACAGATTGAATTAAAATAAGTGCATTATTATGTACATAATAATTAATACGAGTATTAGATAATAAATTTATAATTAATTTTTAGAGTAAAATAGTTTCAAAAGTTCCAAACTAGTCAAACTATAATCTTCATCATAGTTTCAACAGATGGCAGTAAAAGAAAAAAATGAAATTTGTCACCAGGTGGTGTTATTTAAAAGGAAATTAACTAATGGCTTTGTTATTACATTTAATGTATTATATAAAAGTAAATGCAGCTTATAATTCATTTAATGTTCTTGTATAATTAAAAAAGCGATCATTCATATAGCAATGATTCTGAGAGTTTTCTTAATTAGCTTACCGGGCTTTCCGTATTGGTAGCAGTTGTTGGTATTGTTTTCGTCTTTCGTTATTTATTTACGAGAATCGATAAGAAGTGGAACGTCAGGAGGAGTTGTTGTTGTTGTTTTTAAGTTTAAAATAGTGTAAATGGCTCTATCTGCATGCGAACAGGAGATCGTGCTTAGAGAATGGGCCCCCCTGACGGACCTCTTCCAGAAGCTGCCAACTCGAACGCAAAACGGCATTTTCAACACCGAATTGAAGATAAATTGCGTCGATGCTATTACAGAGTATCTCGTCTTGGGCACAAGCAGCGGGGTCGTATACTTGTATGACCGTAAGAAGCTCACATTGCAGAGACTTCGCTGCGAGGTAACTCCAATTGGAATTCATCTAGCAATCTGTTCACTAATAATTCATCATTGCAGAACGTCAATTCACCTGTCTCCTGCGTGAAGATCGTTTCTTCTGTTGATTTCATGATATGCAGTGGCTCTCAAGATGGTACAATCTCAATTTTCCAAGTGCCAAAGACACCACCTGACACATTGCCTGAGAGCCTTAGGCCAGAGGTGAAACCGGTGGAGAGGTACACTGTGACTGATATGCATTCGGCTGCTGTCACAGCCATAGAGTGGTCCAAGAATGGAATGAAAGTATTCTCAGGTGATGCCAATGGCATTGTTATATTGACAGAGATTGATGATTATATGGTATATAATTTTAATAGAATTGGGACTATCATTATATCTTTTTTTTTCGTTTTCAGCATTTGTGCAAGTCTGCTGAAGTGCTCAATGAAGCTTACAAAGTGGTGCAGTTAAGTTATCATCAACAAAATCTGTTGGTTTCGACGACTTATCGCGCCATACTTTGCCGCAGGGAGAATAAATGGTCGGTCAGCCAAGTGGGAAGAAAGGATAGGAAGATGTACGTTATTATCATTAAATTGTTTTGATGGTATAATATTGGAAGAATTTTCAGATTCGGCGAATTTGGTTCTTTGTTCTGCAGAAATGGTATTAGCCCCAACGATATCATTATATACAGTTCAAGGCCTGGATTACGATTGTGGGTGGCGGACGCTAATGGTTCTGTTCAGAAAACGCTACTATTTAAAGTAAATTTCGAATTATGCCACATCAGTTAACTAAATTTTAATTGTTTTCAGGAAGTTTTGAGCGATCATGAATTGTTCGAAGTGCCTTTACTAAACCCGTTCCCTGCGAACTTGGAGAACAAGCGTCCGAGCAAAGAACCCAGCTTCGGACCTCTGATACAGTTTTGCGAAGACTACCTGGTAACTTACAGCGATGAGATCGTCTACGTGTTGTCTCCAAAGCATCTGAAGATCGTAGCTGTAATTACTCATCTGAGGAAGTTAGTGGTTCTTTCCGAGATACTAACATTTATAAATAAACTAATCGCGAGTGATTTTCAGGGTCTGTGATGTTGCTATTAACAAGGACGAAATCTTTATTCTGGAAGGCGAGAGGAGCTTGATAAGAGTGTCCTTTACGCCAGAAATGGAAAATGAAAATCGTAATTATTTATTGAAATTGTTTAATTACAACTGAATGATATGCATATTTTACAGGAAGCTCGGTGAATTCGTCACCTCTGAAAACTTCTATAAAAAGTTTAACGAACAAGATGCAGGCTTCCACGATCTTAGCAGCTACCGTCTTGCAATCGGATCAGAATATCAGCAGGGCCGAAGAGGCTAGGGAATTTCCATCGAACAAATACATTCCTCACAATCCTTCGTACTCTGAGAAAGTGTACGATGCTTATAGGAAGATGGAGGTGTACAACAAGATATCGGAGCAGCAATTCGACGATACCATTCTCTTCAAGAGAGGTCGTAGCAAAAAGTCGGATTCGATGACGGCGAGCCTTTACTCGAATAGCTCAAATAGTTCGAACGATGAGCGGGATTTAACCAGCATCACGAAACCCACAGTCATGAACCTGAGCGCAACTGAAATGAAGCAGCCGGACCTAAGGAGTCCCAATTCAATTCACAACGATATCGTGCAAAAGGAGAAGTTATTAGCGGATGTCCTTAAATTTGATCAGGTCAAAGTGGATCTGAAGCAACTGAATAAACCCAAATTGGAATTACTCGATTGCTACGATAACCGCCCGGAGAAGAAGGACGAAACCAAATGCATTTCAGAGGTCTTCACTCACAGCGGCAGTCAGGAGACGCTGTTGATTCAAGATGAGCCGTGCATCAGGCAAAAATCGCCCGTTGAGCAGGTTCAAGATATTAATAGGATATCGTCGCCAATTAAAAGTGCCACTGAAAAAACCCAGAAACCTGAAAGTCTAAAAATCGACATTCCAGGTATGTTGTTCATTAATTCATTTATAGGCCCAGTTTTACAGCAGTAGTTTCTTGGTTATTTACATACAAAAATCATTCATTACAAACAAGAAAAAGTCAAATTTGGAACCAAGTAAAACTTGTGCCAGTTAAATATTTAATAACATTGTCACTAAATTGTAATTTTCTGTCGCTTTCTCTAAAATTGGTTTGCTAGGATTACGCAAATGAGTGAGTTTGTTTAGTGAAGTATTGGCCGGTGAATAGTCCGCTCAAATGTCTAATACCCGTGCACTTTGTAATTGCAGTTTGCCAAACCTTGCCGAACAATTGGAACGTGTACAAGATATCGTTGGGGGATAGCGCCACGTCTCCAGACATATCACTCGCCGAATGGGAAGTCATTTAACGTTTCACAATTACGAATACTCGCTCTGAGCTTTCTTTTTATTACTTCTAGTCAAAATTTATCTTTATACATTTTGTTTTTATTGATTATCAGTTTTCGGGCTTGTTTTCAAACAAATTTAGTGATGATTTAGATATTATAGATCTGATGTTGTGTTATACTCGATTTTTTAACGCGCTTGAATTGAATGAGAGAATCATCATTTCTGCGAGAAGAGAAAATGAACAACAGAAACGAAACATTATTTATTACACACCAAAAATATATTATTATTAAAGTTTTGTTGTTGTTTTATTATGAATATTTTGTGGAAATTAAAATAAAAAGGAGATACCTTAAGTAATTAAACAAATCGAATAAGTTAAACAGTTTATACTGGCTTGTAGTCGAGCTTGCTCTCCAGCTTTTTGTTGTCTGAAACCTTCCTGACGGCTTTCATGAAGTCCTCCTGAATAACGTACTCTCTGTCGGAACGGATTGCGAAGAGACCAGCTTCCGTGCAAACATTCCTGTCAAAATACAGAGATGTTAGTGTTTGTTTTGGTTTAAAGAATATAATGATGAGTTACCTCAAATCGGCACCGTTGAAACTGTCCGACAATTTAACGATAGCCTCGTAATCGATTTCTCCGTGCTTGGCGATTGGTCCGGCGTGGATCTTGAGGATCTCCAAACGGGCCTGTTCATTGGGCAGCGG
>JAFMTC010000011.1:241305-256599 GCA_018845635.1 Nicrophorus orbicollis | reverse complement strand
GCGTCCACCGAATCCTCCACGGCCACCGCCGCCTCCACGTCCTCCAGGTGAAAATCCTAAAACAAATAAAAAATAAATAAATAACCTTGGTAACAAACCATTTAAGCGTCAACAAAAGATTTACATAATAGATGATTGGAACATGTTAATGATGAGTCAAATCAAAACAAATTATGTTTATATACAAATATCAAAGAGTTCTTTGGTAAAATTGTTTTTAACTTGCAAACACATTTTAATAGATATATAATAAATTATCGATGAAAACAAATTTAAAATCAAAGTGTTTAAGCCATATTTGATAATTGTTAGATGTTCACAATGATTCAGTGAAAACAAAATAATTAACCAAACACATAAACAATCATAATTGAAATGACGAAAAATTGATTAAAGCTAAACTTCCAATTTCTTCCATGCGTTTCAGATACATTAAACAATTCAACAATGATTGAATGAAAACTTATTGATGCTCTTTACTTACAATCCCGATTTTAAACATTTTTCAATCTCAGATAACTTAAACGTCGATTTTAAGATCAAGTAACAACGGATTTAATACTAATTGTAATATTTATTTTGGAAACACGCTTTCATAGTTAGGTTATGTTTGGAGGCCATGTGTTTTGGGGGTCTCGGCACCACGAACAAAAACGTATTTACAAACATTTATTTTGGGGAAAAAACTTTGCACTATCGAAGATTATTTTACTTACCGGGTCTGCCCATCTTTGATTTTTGTTATGTTATTTAAAACTTTACTTTGAACCTTAACTTCGCTTGGAATACCCAAAACTGATTGTGACTAAAACACCACGTGCAGAGCGGGACACCACTCGTTTACAAAGAGAAGTTAGCTGCGGAACTACCAACACGAAAACATAAAAAATGGTGTACTTCACGCAACTTCACGTTGCAATCTGAGTGATGCTAAATTAAGATGAAGCTGAAAATAACAATAATGTTTAGTTTTAAAGGCGGTTTGATGTTTATTCTATATTTATTTATTTATAATCAAGATTTCTTCAAAAGTTGTTGTTTTTAAAATATGCAATTGCTGCAAAGGGCTATAGATGTGACATATAGATTCTGTCCTCTACTTCATTCTCTAAAATAAGCCTTTTGTCCTTTATTTTGTAAAGTCGACATAAATATTTAATTGAAATTTTGATATGAATTGCCTAAACTAGTTGTATTTAATTAAAATATGATCCTGAAATAGAAGTTCAATATTATTTTTCTGGATAGGTAACCAAATGTACATGCATGCAACAATGGTACCATCGACTAAGTGTCAAGGTGGTGTCAGGATAAAAACTATTGCAGCTGTCACTTGTCATAGTTATATGCAATTGGATTTTGTCTTGTTGTAGCGATTGGAACATGTTAGTGATGTGACAAGCGCGGCTTTAGTAAACATCAAATAGCGCGTGGACCGTTATCCTTTTTTTCGTTTCGTTCGTTCTGTGGTCTGGAGTGAGAACATCCACGTTTACACAAATGGTTGTGTGCGATTATTGCAAAAACGCGTACTGCACCGCGATTCTCCTCAACTGATAACACAACGCTCTTATCAGAAACATAGGTGGAAGTTGTTCGCATCTCGACCAATTGCAGTGCCGCATTCCGTTCACGCACAATATGTTATCCACAACCAATAACAGCCAATCCTCTTGACACAACATATTAACATTTCCCCAATAAAACTGTTGTTCCGTTGTTACTTCTACCTTCTCAAATTTTTACTTTAATTTCTTTCTTGATTTTCGGGGTGTACAATGACAAATTCTAGATTTCCTCTTTTTCTGCTTATCTGTATTCTGTTTCTCAACATTCTGGTATCATTTTGCTTCGAAGATGTGAAACCCATGAGCAATAAGGAGAAGGCTGAACTCAGGTAATGTCATTTTAGAAACATTCATTTTGTTGTTGTTAATGATTGAATTTGGAATGTAGGGAGGAGGCTCGCGATATGTTCTATCATGCATACAGGGCTTATATGGAAAATGCTTATCCTGCTGATGAACTGATGCCTCTTAGTTGCCAGGGCAGGTACAGAGGACTCACACCAAATCGGGGTGACATTGATGATTCATTAGGAAAGTAAGTGCTGACAAAATCACAACATCAATTGCAAAACTCGTTATTGAGCAATCTGTTTATGAAATCCATTAATAATAATAACATTGTGCAACTTATATATATATATATTTCAGTTTCTCTTTGACTTTGATTGATACTTTGGACACTTTAGTTATTTTGGGAGATTTGGAAGAGTTCGAACATGCAGTTAGTCTTGTCATTAAGGATGTATCTTTTGACAATGATGTCGTTGTTTCTGTTTTTGAAACTAATATACGTGTTCTCGGGTAATTTTTTTTCCGATTACATTGTATTATTTTATTTTATCTATTGTATCATATTTGTAGAGGATTGCTGTCAGGACACATTTTGGCTGAATACCTGAAGCAGCGGACTGGGATAATGCAATGGTACAATGCAGAACTGCTTGATATGGCCAAGGACGTTGGATACAGGTTGCTCCCAGCATTCAATTCGACGACGGGAATACCGTATGCGCGGGTATTAAACGCATATTCTATACACTTATTTTAATATGTTTCTATTATGTTATTTATTTTCAGGTAAATTTAAAGTACGGTATAAAAAGTGATAATTCAGAGGCGGCGAAGGAGACTTGCACGGCTTGCGCCGGTTCCGTCATTCTGGAAATGGCGACGTTGAGCCGTCTCACCGGTGAACCGATCTTTGAGCAGAAGGCTCAAAAATCTATGGACGAGTTATGGAAGATGCGCCACAGAAGTTCGGATCTTATGGGATCCGTTCTCAACGTTCATTCCGGGGATTGGGTGCGACGGGATTCTGGCGTCGGTGCCGGCATCGATTCCTACTACGAATACTGCCTGAAAGCATACATCCTTCTAGGGGAGAACAAATACTTAAACAGATTCAACAGGCATTACAATGCCGTGATGAAGTACATCTCTCAGGGTCCGATGCTGCTGGACGTGCACATGCACAGACCGCACACGAACTCTCGCAATTTCATGGACGCTCTTTTGGCCTTCTGGCCCGGCCTTCAAGTGCTTAAAGGTGATATCAAACCGGCGGTAGAGACGCACGAGATGCTCTATCAGGTAATGAAAAGGCACAAGTTCATCCCAGAAGCTTTCACTACTGATTTTCAAGTGCATTGGGGCAATCATCCTCTGCGACCAGAGTTTCTGGAAAGCACTTACTTCCTGTATGGCGCAACGAATGACCCGCACTATCTGGAAGTAGGGAAGAACGTTCTGAAGAGTCTTCAGAAATACGCTCGCGTTCCTTGCGGTTACGCAGCAGTGAACGACGTGAGAACCGGCAAGAAGGAGGATCGAATGGATTCGTTCGTACTGGCCGAAACGTTGAAATATTTGTACTTGCTGTTCTCCGATGCGGACGATTTGATACTTAACTTGGACGAGTTTATCTTCACCACTGAAGCTCATCTTTTGCCGCTGAGTCTCTCTCATTTCGGGAACATCACTGCCAAGTCCGAAGCTCTGGATGATTACGAGAATGCGCGTACTTGTCCGAACACTCTTCAGCTTTTTCCCGGATCTGTGCGAAAAACGCTTTGGAATATGGTGGATGGAATGTGCCCTAAGAAGGTGGCTAAAAAGAGGCTTTTGGCCGCTGAATTCTCGGTGTCTAATGTGAATCATCTGAAGATCACCAAAGAAATGGGAATCAATGTCATCGCGCTCAGCGATGGAAGAGTGCAGCTTTTGCACACATTCTCTGCGGCTCGTTCGATCTCTGATGCCGAGGATGGACTTCTTTTCATGCAAGAAATGATGGAACTATCAAAGCTTCAATTGCAGCAGCCGGAAGCCCAACCTCAAGCAGTTTCGTTTCAGACGAAAAACGCTGACGGGACCGGCAATTTAATTGTGCTTCAAGCAGGTCCCGCACATTTCGGCATGAACTTGAAGGGGGACCTTAAGGTGACCGGAAAATCCATTATCATTCATCCCCTGAAAGGCTGCGGAAACCTTCCAGCGGGTGACACTATGAAAGGAAGGATCGCAATCATGGAAAGGGGCGATTGCATGTTCGTGGAGAAAGTACGAAGAGTACAAAAATTGGGAGCGATAGGTGCCATCATCATAGATAACACACCAAGCAGCAGCGCACATTCATCGCCCATGTTTTCCATGTCCGGAGACGGCACCGACGACGTCAAGATACCGGCAGTCTTCCTATTCACCCAAGAAGCTTCAAAATTGCTGCTGAGCATCTCAAAAGATCCCGCACTCGATCTCACGCTCAGCGAGCTGAAGACAGACGCGTCGGTGTGGCCGCCGAGCGAGGAGGAATCGATGTTCCAGAAACTGAAAGTAACCGTCCAAGAGTTCTTAAACAAACACACCGGCATCGCGTTCACGCGATCCTTACTAATTGGAAACTTTAAAGCCAATCTAGACATAGACATGATAAAGATCAGTTACGTGAAGAACGATAAGTACAGAGCGACGAAACAGCAAATTGTGAACCCAAAATGGAGCCAAATTAGAACGACAGTTTTGAGGAATCTATTGAAATCGGAAAACAATGACGTTCTGTTGTCGTTCGAGGATATCCGCATGTACTACGACACTTACAATAAAATTAAGGAGGTAACACCGAACAACGGCGACATTAGGCAACCCATCGAATGGCTTCTTCGTGAGCTCAACTCTGAGCTGTACTGGAAGATAAACCAGCCGAAAATAGAAGAGAGTCATCATCTGGAAGATCAAGAAGACAGTGATGGAAATACCTCGGCCAAATCGCTGTACAAGCAGACCACCGTCTTGGACGAAGTGAAGAACGAAAGTTCGGGCAGCAGCGATGATCTGATCATCAGCGAAGAGCGGGATTCAAGTGATAAAATAATCTTAAGTAAAGAGCAAGTAGACGCTACTGAAAAAAATAAAAAGGATGAATTATGATTCATATAGTGAATTTTATTCTATTTATATAAATATCGAAATTTGTCTGTGTTAATTTACTTCATTTTGTGTTTTACGTATTACGAGGTTACGGATTCAGTGCTATCTTTAGTTCTTTTTTGTTTGAATTGTTCTCATTTCTTCACCTTCTGTTCTTATTTAGACTATAATTATTGTCGTTCTTTCTTTTCTTCTCACTAAACATACCTTGGTTTCAAGGTTTTAAATATTTATAAGAAATTTTATCGAAAATGAAATAATGTAAATAATTTATATATATATATAAGTGTATTATAATGAATGTATAAAATGTGAAATATTTTTATATAAAACGTTCTTATTTTAGAATGTTTAATGTATAATAATAAAATAAATTTCCTTTATTTCATAATTTCGTATTTCATTCCTAATGGATAGAATAATTTGTTGTATTTTAACAAATTAAGTAATTCAATCAATATGGGCAGTGATTCAAATTTTCAAAATAAGCACATTTGGTTGCGTTCGATTACCGATGTTTGCAGCAATCTTCATTGTGATTAACCGGCTCAAACTGCCGGCGTCTTATATGAGGTGTACATCAGTGTTTTAGGTTATTGTCATTTACAATCCGAATTTTTCTTGTTTTATAAACAAATTAAGAGAGCAGTTAATCATGGCAAAAGCTTCTGCCGTTCCGACAGTCTTAAAAACAGAAATCCAAAAGTTGATACCTACCTCAAAAATTTTGGTAGTCGGCGCTGGCGGCATAGGATGCGAGATATTGAAAAATTTAGCACTATCTGGCTTTAAGGACATCGAGATCGTAAGTTTCAATAGAAGTTGCAATTTAGCAATTACATGCGTTTCCTGTCTCTCGAACAGATTGATCTTGATACAATTGATGTGAGCAACCTGAACCGACAATTTCTCTTCCGCAAAGAACATGTTGGCAAATCCAAAGCTATGGTTGCCAGGGAGACTATTCTCAATTATAATAAGGATATAAACATTAAGGCATACCATGACAGTATTACAACGTAAACAGAATTTGCATGGAGTTTTGATTTCTTTATGATTAATGATGATTTGCTTTGTAGCTCTGAATATGGAGTTAATTTCTTCAAGAGATTTGCTGTTGTATTGAATGCTCTTGACAATAGGGCTGCGCGTAATCACGTGAATAGGATGTGCCTGGCAGCTGATGTCCCATTGATTGAATCTGGCACCTCGGGTTATACAGGCCAAGTTGAATTCATTAAGAAGGGATTGACACAGTGCTATGAATGTAATCCGAAGGCTGCTCAGAAGACATTCCCTGGTTGCACTATCAGGAATACACCTTCTGAACCTGTCCACTGTATTGTATGGGCTAAACACTTATTTAAGTATGGTTTATCTAACAAAAAGGAAATTGAAAGTAGTCTGGAATTGAAATTTAATAAATTTTTAGTCAATTATTTGGTGAAGATGATCCGGATCAGGATGTCTCGCCGGATACTGCAGACCCCGAAGCAGCAGGAGATGCTGGGGTTGAAGCTTTAGCACAAGCAGACGAGAATAAAAAAGTCGAACGAAAATCAACAAAAAGTTGGGCACAAGAAACTTCTTACAACCCAGAGAAACTCTTCAACAAATTCTTTGAAGATGATATCAAATATCTTCTTAGCATGGGTATGTTTGCAAATTATTTTTATTTAATTATTCACTCTTTATAGTGCAATAATTTCGTTTTCAGAAAACCTTTGGAAAAACAGGAAAGCGCCAATTCCGTTATCTTGGTCATCTGCTGCTTCTAACGATGGCGACCATGAAAAGTCTAAAAACGACGTCCATAAGGAAGATATGGAAGTGTGGTCGTTTAAGAAATGCACCGAAGTATTTTCATCGAGTATTTCGATGTTGAAAGACGAGTTGGCTAATAAGAATTTCTTGGTTTGGGACAAAGATTTTAAACCGGCATTGGACTTCGTCACGGCCTGTGCAAACGTCAGGTCGCACATTTTTTCGATCGCCAGAAAGTCTCGATTCGAAGTGAAATGTAAGAATTGCTGCTTATTAGAGTATTTCCGAATACAATTTGACGATTTATGTGTTTTCAGCTATTGCCGGAAATATAATTCCAGCTATTGCAACGACAAACGCCATGGTTTCCGGTCTCGTTGTGCTATTAACTTTCAGAGTATTGGCCGAAGAATACAATAATTGCACGACGGTGTACGTGAGGCAAAAATCAAGTGTATCAAACAATGTAATGATGACTGAGAAGTTCCTGGGTGCTGCGAATCCGAAATGTTACGTCTGTTCCAAGCAGCCCATGGTCGACGTTTCTGTTAACACGAAATCGATGCTCGTCAAAGATTTCGAGTCGGAGATACTCAAGAAGAACCTGAACATGGTTGCACCAGACGTCGTGCTGGACGGTAAAGGCGTCGTGGTTATTTCATCCGAAGAAGGTGAAACCGCTGCCAATAATAACAAGACGCTGACGGAAATGGGAATCGTCGACGGAGCTATACTGAAAGTCGACGACTTCCTGCAGAACTACGAGCTGACCATATGCATCCATCACTACGTTCCTAAAGAGAAAGAGGATCCGCTGTACAAGATCCTCGCCGATATGGATCTGCAAGCCAAATCCGAGGAGGAAGCCAACGGTAAAGAAAACGGTGCATCTTCGACTGCCGATGTTGCCGCAGTCAACATCGACGACGACGAAGATCCACAAGAGGGGTCATCGAAACGCCGCAAGATGAATCCAAAGGAGGAGGAAGACGATGATGATATGATAATGTTAGATTAGATGTGTATATATATTCGTTCGTGTCGTTCATATCAATCAATATATATATAACAAAATACGAAATATCACAGTCGATATATGACAACAAACAAACAAACAAACCAGTTCAATATTTTTATATGAAACTCGATACGTTTACAGTGGAAAGAAACAAAGAAAAGTACGTTGTTTTCGTTTCGTTTAAATGTTTTTAGTAAAACTTACTACTATATTTAAGAAGATGTTAATTTTAAAATTTATTAGTGAATATACAGAAGTAAATCCATATTTATTTATATATATTTATATTTATTTACACTCATGCATTTACATGTGTGTGCGCGCATATGATCATCTTTCAATAAATGGAAGAAGTACAAGAAAGTCTTTGCAAATTTAGTTTTCGCGCGAGACGCGGCAACGTTGTCTCAAGTTGGATGGTCATATCTTAAATGCATTCCACAGCTGACTTCAATTCAAATTCTGTTTACAAAACAATCCATTGTTTTCTGCAGCAGTGGTGTGTCTGCAACAACTCGCGGGAGGAGGATTTGCAGCAAAAGCGCGCCGCCGGTACGTGTACTGCATACCGATCTTGAGAAGAAGCTTAAGAACAACGATGCCTCTGGACTCTGACGAGCAGACCGGAAGCGTGGAGATCAGGAAAAGGTTGCCCGGGGCGGAGGAGGAGGAAACCGGAAGACCGGCGAAACGTCGCTGCGAGTCGCACCGGCCGAAACCGGAAATCCGTTTCGATGGGGTCAATCATTGGCCGGAGCTGATACAGCAGAAGCAACGGTGCAAACTGTGCATTGACGCGTTTTCGCGCATCAAGTGTGACAAGTGCGGGGTGGCCCTTTGTCTGAACAGAAATAACAACTGCTTCAAGCGGTTCCACATCTATTGATTAGCAGCGGCGCCGGCCGGGACGCCCTTCATATTCTATTTAATTCTCTCATATATCGATAGTTTTGCTTATCTCTCTCTCTGTGTCCCACTCTTACTTAAACTACTTAATATTTAAGTATTTTAATTATACATCTGTCTCCTTTTTCCGTATGATGATGCAGACTGCTGCTGTTTGGATTCAAGATTAATTGCAGCGGCAACGTCGATCGGCGACGGATCAAAACAAAAATAAACCTGGGCCGACTTCAATGCGGTCCCACTTTTGTTTACAAATTGCAAAAAGTAAACTTGAACAAGAAACAAGAAGTGGAAAAAGACGCCGGCGTTTGCTGCAAGCTAACAACAAGCTACGATGTAGAAGTTTCGCGACGCGAGATCCTGGATCGAAACTCTTGTAATTTGAACTGAAAGACTAATTAATGGCTTCTGATCAAGTGCCCTCAGCGAACAAAAGGCCCTCGGAGGACGAGATGGACGAAGAAGAGCCGTCCAAAAGGAAAGTTGAAGAGGCCACCCCAGAGTACAGATTCGATGGTGTTGACCATTGGCCAGAACCATCGGACCAGAAGCAGAGATGCAAGCTTTGTGTCACAGCCTACTCTCGGATGAGATGTGAGAAGTGTGATGTGGCCTTATGTCTGAACAGGAATAAGAATTGTTTCAAGAGGTTCCATATTTGCTGAGCACAAATAAAATTTTAATTAACCTTCTACTCCATACAAAAGTTCTTTATGTTAACTCTCCTACTATTCCCCTCAAAGCGAACCAAATTTTTGAATTTCCCGCGCGCAATCCTTCATCCCCACCACCATACGGTTGGCCAGCCTGCAGGAAATCGAGATACGCCATGCGCTCCAATCGTCCCATTCTTTCCTTCTTTTCGAAGTAGACATCTTGACTGTTAGTCGTGTTTGCACGTGTCCGTCGATTTCCAAAAAAATAAAAGAAAATGGATAAGCCAGTGGTTCTCTCTCGTGTCATCAGGGTCTTGGGCCGTACCGGATCCCAGGGACAATGTACCCAAGTCAAAGTGGAGTTCATCGGAGAACAAAACCGTCAGATCATCCGCAACGTAAAGGGACCAGTCCGTGAAGGAGACATCCTCACCCTCCTGGAATCTGAGCGTGAAGCCAGAAGACTACGATAATTTCTATATTAAGGTAGATATATATTTGCATATCTAACAAACACTACTTTTAGTTTTCGTTTGACCCTTTGTATTCAAACGAAAACAACGTTATTAATTCTGTTGTGTCAACTCACATTTAACGTACTTTTGTTTCTTTTGCAGAACACATAAAAAAAAATACGTTGGGAAGAATGAAGAAGATCCATTGCCAGATATGACCTTTGTAATGTTTATTAGAATAATAAAATAAAATCTGGCTTGCCAACAGTAAACTAATGTGTATTTACTTATCATACTTTATCAATATGCACCAAAAATGAAAAGCTGCTAATGTAGTTGCAAAGGTGACTTTTCTTTTTACTTGAAATAACCTTTCAACAAATCTTCAACTTTGTTCCTGTTACCAAGGTTTGAAACCTTTGCCTGGAACCTGTTGCCCTTCCCAGCTCCTTTTCCATTCAACAATTCGCAGATGCTGAAATAAGGGTAAATTTAATATCTAAACAAATTATCAACATTATTTTACCTCTTCCCTAGTTCTTGTATATCCTTTTCATTGCCATAAAGTAAAATGTTACCTGCACCTTTTTCCTCTCCAGTTGATAACACCAAAAACGTTTCGGTTGAACCAAATTCCTTGACGAATGTATTCATGAAATCTGGTTCAGCTTCTTTGCGATGCATGCAGAAGTACTTTGGAATTGGCACACTTGATTTCAGTTTGTTGGCTTCAAGAGCTGCCAGGTCTTTGAGAACATTCTGCAAATTTTTGCTGCTTGCTTTGGAGGACTTCAAGAGCTTATCAACTAATTCAACATGATGTTGAGGACCATTGCTGAAATTTGTTTGTTCAAATTAGTGGATATCATATTTTTTCCACAGAATTTCTTTGTTTACTTCAAAATTGCAGTGATTTTCCTTTCCTTGCCAATGGCTTCATCTAACCTCTTTAAAACTCTATTACCACAGAGAAAATATAAGAGACATTGATTCTTCCTCTTGCCTTTCTCGCTGTGCAGCAATTTAATGCTCTGCAATTGACTCAAGTTGGTGACGTGAGTTCCACAACACATGTTGCTTTCGACTCCATCAATAGTTATGATCCTGATGTCACCAACATGATCGTCGGGAAGCCCTCTGCTTCTTGCCTATAGTTCAATATTTCATACGAGAACTGTATCAATGAACGAGTTATTACCTGTTTAACCTCTTCATCTGTGGCAGTTTCATTGAAGACTTCCACAGACACTTTGTTGCAGTTACGAATAAGTTCATTTGCAGTATCTTCAACTTTAGTAATTTGATCTTCAGTAAGCACAGCAGTGTCTTCAAACAAATATTGAATGATTAATCGTATTTTCAATTATACTAGCCACGTTCATACCCAATTCAATATATGTCACATTCTCTCCCAACCACCAGGACAAAGTTTTAAAATTGAAATCTCTTTCCAAAATAGCGGAAATCAAATGTTGGCCTAAAATATATATAACTAATAAAACCTATTGCATCATAACAGCAAATATTACCCGAATGCTGCTGCATGTGGTCAAATCTTCTGTGCCAGACTACTTTCTGTTTAACAACATCACCAGCATTCAATGGTTCTGTCGTGTAATGCAAGGCTTGATCTCCTTTGCGAATCACTTGATGCACCCATTTATCATTCAAGTAGCCTTGATCGAAAGGCTGAAATTTGGCAAAATTCATAATTTGTTAAAATTATTGTTCAATGAATATTATCTACCTGTCCTCCTCCTTCCGGGAAGATTATGGTATCCTTGCAGATTATTTCATAACCTTCATGTTTCACTTTTTTGCCATCCACTAAAGTTTCGAACTTTGTTGGGCAGCAAGAGATCACCTCAGAGGTGAACTGAAAATGCGTTTATTATTTATACTTGAATTCGAAATCGAATGCGTACCTCTTGCAAAAAACTGTCCTCTTGGCATTTGAAAACCATCTTTGTATTAATAATTATGACGGATTTGCGATGTTTTACTCCACGTTTAGTTTACAATATATTTATATGAGCTTCAGATAAAACTTTATGCTGCTTTATGCGATTATTTTATCTAAATAAACATAATTTTATTTGCATTAATAATTTGGAAAACCATTTACCTTTCAAGGATACTTAATGTAAGGATTATGCAGTTGCATATCATACTTTATCGTTTATAAGAGAAAATATATTTTCATGTTTGATAAAACCTTGAACATTTAAACAACATAAGTTAAATTGAATTGGAACACACTTCCATGTTCATATGATGTTTCGAAAGAATTTTGTTGATACAGTTTATATATTGAAAATATATTTTTAATTACATCTGAATAGACGAATTTATTTTAAATTATTTGCTTAAATTTGTGTTTTGAATTGGTAATAGAAAATTTTGGTGAATTAACCGGTAAATTATAAACATTTAATTTATAAAATAATATATTAAGTATGAACAACCCGGCGCATCCACAAAATGTAAATATGAAAAATGAAGTATATTGTTGATTCAAATTAAGCTTATGTCACTTATGTAACAAATACAATTAAATATTTCTAAGCGACATTTGCTTAATGTTTGTATGTTGTAAGTTTTATGTTTGCATATTTAATACATAATATATAGTATAACTCACAAGTAAATAACAACTGTATTTATTGACATATAGGTCATCTGTAACTTTGACATTTGACAATTGATGTTAAATTAATACACTATCATATTTTACTTGTAATAGAATTTTCATATGACATGTGTCCTTTGACCAGCGTAAATAATTTCAAAGGTTTATACTTGGATTTTCAAAGAAATTTCATAAAATTTAATACAGTTATTTAATTACATGATACTTCAAAAATTTTGTGACAAATTAACTGCAATTGTTTGCATCACAAAAGCCATATGCGATAGACAATCATTGTTTTTCAACTTCATTTCATTTCATTCAATTTGACATGTAATTGATGTTAAATAAATATTCTGATTCTCCTTGCATTTTCGTATGGCATATGACCTTTGATACCTATTAATCAGCTTCAATAGTTTATTGATGAATTTTGAAGGAAATTTCATAAAATTTAATACAGTTATTTAATTAAAGAATACTTGAAAATTATGAACATAAAAACAGATTGTCTGTATTATGTTTGCACCATGAAAACCATATGAGATCGACAATGATTGATTTGTTTTAGCAGCAACCGCGATCCCTTATTTAGTTCTGACCCATTTGTACTTACTTGATCAGCAATTATTACTTTTTTCTCATCGTGTTTCTTGTTTTGCTTCATTAGTGATATAGCAGTAATCCTAAAGACTAAATAAGGGGACGAAATCGGATTTACTCAATTAATGATCAAAGGAAAAACACGTTTAATTAATAAAAAAAAACTCGATAAATTGATATATAAATAAGATTGAGACAGAGAGAGAGAGATAAATAAGTTGGTTTTATAATAACCTGTTCTTATTAAGTTATTATTAAATTACTGTCGAGAAGAATGGAACGAAACAAGAAGTCCTCGTTAAATACCGTTAGCATAGATAAGTAGTAAAAAAATAAAATGAAAGAATGAGGAATGTCTTTATGAAAATGTACGTATAGCTTTTTTTCTCACTCTTTCTTCATATTATTATCGTTTACGATAATTGGTGAGTGACTAATTTTCTTGTTACTGAATGCCATTGTGCCGGAGCGAGCGTGTTTATTTTTTTTATTAAAATTTCATGCACTGTCTGTACTGTCTTTCTCTGTCTTTTCGTTCGTTTCATGTCTTTCTCAATTGGTAATTACAGTCTTTTTACAATCAGACGCATTATGCAAACCTGCTAATAATGAGCGCCTATTAATTATTGGTTTTCATTGGCGCCGTCTGCGAAGTCAATAACGGAAATTACAGAGAAAATAAAAGGCAGACACACACACAGACAATGCTTCCCCTCTCTTGGGGAACGAACTTTGTTCTTTCAGTTTTCCATTCAATGACACACGAAGAGATAATTTTATATTTCATTTCGAATTCCCTGAGGTTTTACCAAGAGGAAAACGCAAAACTCGGTTTCCAGTAAAAACATCTACAAAACAAAACGTAATTTCGACTAATTGTAATCTAGTAATAGCCAATTCTGTCCTTAATCTTAATGGGAATATGCGATTCCACGAAATAATGCAGAATCAACAGGAATAAATCAAAGCTAATGAGTCGATTAAAATTGTAATCGAATTATAATTAAATTCGATGGCATTTTAATGTGTGAATTAATTAATTGCTGTGCGCACAGCGAAACGAAACGGGTTCAATTAAGCAGATTGTCGGTGCATCGATTAATAAGAGTTCGCAGTTAAGTTTTGCGGAATCACCGACGCAGCAGACAGTGGCAGGTTGTAACGAGAAGACTTATGAGACAAAACGAATCAAGTAGTCAATCATAAATAAATACACGAACACAGACTTATACTTGAACTAAATGTACGTGTTTACTTCAGAACTGTCTCCAGGACCGGTCAATGAAGTGAATTATTTTGGGGGCCTCCAAATTACTCCTATATTTCCGTAAATGTAAGCTATACATGGATGTTTATCGGATGTGAATTTTGTGCTCGAGGCGTCAAACGATGCTGTTGTATAACTTGTCGTTCAAGATAGCTAAGTAGAAGTCAGTAACTTGTTGAGTAACTCGTAAAGAGCGGCAGTCTTCATAGAAACGTTATTAGTTTTTTTTCGATTTTTTTTTCTCTATATATGAATTGACATTTCTGATTGTATATAATATAAAAATGCTTAGCCTAAAATGACTCGAAAACATTCACGTAATGGGCTAATTATTGGAGTTGTTGCGATGATAGAAATGTAAACAACATTTTGTATCGTAAAGTACCTACGTACGGTACAAATATGTCAATAATCGTATTTGATTCCATATAAGCCGAGTTATAACTGCGAAACGGGATCTACATTGCGATACGGAGGCATACGTTGGAATAACTATTTTATAAATATGTAGGAATACTTGGCCTATTCCCTTATACCGAATAAAATAATTTTCCTTGATGGCAACTTATGATGGCGTGTTCAGAAATAATAAGAATATATATACGTTTCGAAGTTTACATTCTTAGTTATAATTTGGCCAAGCGAAAATCTGGAGGTTAAAAAAAGTTCAAGTTTGATAATGAATTACGCTCAAATGACATACGATACAATTATACCAGTATACACATTTGAAAGAGTGACTATCCAGCTTTAATTTGAATGTTTAATTATTAATTTGTCGTGAATACTTTTCGAGACATAAGCAAAAAAGTAAAGACACTGCTTTTTCGATGCTTCGATTTTTTTTTTCAACTTTGACAGTGAATTACGGCTAAACCACAAGAGATACAACTATTCTAGTATACACATTTTAAAGAGTAACTATCCAGCTTTAGTTTGAATGCTTAATTATTAATTTGTCATGCATAGTTTTCGAGATATAACCAAAAATGTAAAGACACT
>JAFMTC010000011.1:167465-238268 GCA_018845635.1 Nicrophorus orbicollis | reverse complement strand
CAGCTTTAATTTGAGTACTTAATTATTAATTTATCATTCATAGTTTTCGAGATATAACCAAAAATGTAAAGACACTGCTTTTTCGAAGCTTCGAAAAACATTTTTTCAAGTTTGACAGTGAATTACGGGTGAACGACAAAAGATGCAACTATGCCAGTATACACATTTTAGAGAGTGACTATCCAGCTTTAATTTGAATGCTTAACTATTAATTTGCCATGCATAGTCTTCAAGATATAATAAAAAATGTAAAGACACTGCTTTTTCGAAAAACATTTTTTCAACTTTGACAGTGAATTACGGTTAAACGACAAAAGATACAACTATACCAGTATATTCATTTGAAAGAGTGACTATTCAGCTTTAATTTGAATGCTTAATTATGAATATGTCTTACATAGTTTTCGAGATATAAGCAAAAATGTAAAGAGACTGCTTTCTTCGATGCTTAATGCATGCGTTTTTCGTGAATAAATGAGGATTAAAATGTTGAGAAGATATACTATCTAAACCATTATTTACACATTAATAAAGATATTTCATTTTTTAATTCTTTGCAGTTTTAGTTTCAATTTGCATATTAATTGACCTAGCAGCCTTTCTCTGATAAGACCGTTTCGCAAGAGGAGCATAACAATCGCGTGAAATGAACGAGATTTTCCTCAATTCCATTTGATTCGTTTGTAGGTGTGATTGTGGATGCGCGAAGAAGCGGTTAAGAGGTCGCGACGATCATGGAATGACCCACGACCCTTCGGTGCCAATTAAAAGAAAAAAGAAAGAATGAAAAAGAATGCAAACGGTCGGCCTCTGCTCGGCCGCAGCATCATCTCACATCTCTCATCTCCCCATCGTTCGACTCGGTTAGTCGTCGTCGCCCAGAGAGAGCTTAGCTTTAGTATACAGAACGGCAGCATCGGCAGCGGCCTCTCACCTCCACGCCACAACGATCGCATCGTTTCGGTTCTTCGGTCTTCAGTCAGTCGTGTGCTGGGACCATTCGAAAGTGGTACCGTATTATTATTGAATCACCCTGTAAGAACAGGGCCAACACGAGAAGGACTAAGAGGGAGAAGAGAGAGAGAAACAAAGAGAGTGAGTGCGCGTGAATGGTGTTGTTGTTCTTCTAGACGGCGCGGTACCAGAGAGGAGGCCCTTCCAACAGAGGCCACGACAAGACCGGACCGGACCCGACCAGACTGCCTGGTACCTCTTCAGTACAGTACCAAGAGTGCCCAAGCCCAATGGTCGCGTAGCATGTCTCGCGCTTCCACGTCCGAACGTTAGATCATCTTCGATCCAATTTGAAGAACGTTACCACCAACCTGCTCTTCGACGTTCAGTCTCACGCGCTCTCAACGATCTCGTTTCGTGGTTCCTGCGAGGATAAGTGGTCATCAAGGTCTGCTGAAATGTGGGGGCAGCTCATCCTATTCGCACTCTTCTCCTTCACCGATGCTCTACTTAATGTAAGTTCAAACACACTGAAACTAACAATCAATCATCATCAGACAACAGCATCACCATGAAAAAGTAAAACGAACGAAATAAAACGACACACACACCACCCAGGCGAAAGAAAACATAAACACGACAAATTGTTATTATTTATACATCTCGCAAACACGTCTTTATCGCGTTGCGCAATTAAATTAAACTTAATCGCGACAAGAGGTCGACGCATAACAAAATTCAATTAAAACGGTTTGGCAAATACAAAAACCCAATTCGATTGGAGCAATAGTTTTTGGACAATATACGGAGGTGAATAAGCATCATTGGAAACTCGTTTGAAAAGAACGCTTTTTTTTCTCTCATTATATAATAATGAGTTTATTCAATGTAAATTGCACAACACAATACAGAATACAAAAATTATATAGTAATAACATTGATGAGGTGTATGAATAAATGAAAGATGCTCATATGCAATTTTATCAGAAATAACCATCTCCGTCTCCAATACCGTTACAAACTTAATTAAACTTATTCACACTGCAAATTCACCAATAAGTTGCAATTGTAATATGAATACTAGAACTAAATTAAAATCCACTTTAACGTAATATTTTTGAAATTCATATTATTATCTAATTAAGTTTATGTTATTTTTTAAAATTCAGACTTCAAGTAACCATTTTCAAACTATTTTACATTTAATGTATAAGTTGTTAATAAATTAACTAGCTAATTAAGTTTTATATTATTGTTAATTCCAGTTCTCAAGAAATATTTTGATTTCAATCAATATAAAATATTTAAGACTTCTAAAATAACTAATTAACTACGACTTATTAAGTAATTAAGTTTTGTGTTATTCTCTAATCTAAGAAATATTTTGATTTGAAGCGAAGAAATTATTTGGATATTTCCATATATTTCAATTTATATACAAAAAAACTTGTTTAAAACTTAAATTAAATCATCATCATGTAAATATATATAACATTTAAAGTCTCAATTACATAAATGTTACTTAATACTCATTCAGAAGGCGAATTAGATTAGTCAAAGGAGATTAGCGTATTGTTGCTGTTAATTCAATCAAGCTCCATGGATACATCGTTACGTTAAATGAATAATTATGGTTTAGTCTACCTACATTTATTCGTACTACACGCTGATTGTTGCCGCATCACTAATTATCTGAAAGAGTTACCTTTGCGTTATAATTAACCGGAAAATGTAAGGTGTTACGCAGCAGAAAAGGTATTCCACTTAAATACAAATCAGTTTCCTTTGAAAGCTTTTCCTTAAGAATGGACAATGCGCGTGATTCAAAGTGGCTGGTCAATTTCCTTTGTACAGATTACATAAGCGCACCGAAGTGGTCTATCCTTCACTCGTCACAGCGGGGGGCGGCTTTTGAAGAAATCAACAGATTATTGTACTCGACTCGAGATCGGTTACGTTTTTCTGGCCGTGTCCTAACAGGTCGTTGCGAAAAATAAAGAACTCCTCGCAAAAGGCGGAGAAGGACTTTCTCCCATTATGTGGTTAATATTAATGCGGCAGGTATATAGTCAAAATGGCGCGTTCGCAGAAGAACTCATCCCGAGATCTCTCTTTAAAATCTATATGGTTTCACGTACGTATCTTTGCAAACAATCAACTTTAATCGACCAAGAAGTATTCGTTCTTGGTCTTCGTTCGGGGCTCTGGGAAATTGATTTTCATCTCGTTAAAAGTACATTACTGTATTCCTTGTACACCAATTTCATTCCTTGATCCCTCCGTTTAAAAAGAAAACAAAAATATTTGTTCTTCATTCATTTTAAACGGAATTCCGCGAATCTATAGTTGATAGCTTGCAAATTTCAACAACACACGTACTTAACAAGGTGATAAAATATATTATTTGCTGATGTACAACGACTTCGGAATACACTGTAAAAGATAGCCATGATTCAACAATATTCAGGGAAATCTTACTTGAAATACCGTTACTGTAGATTCAGTTAATAGGAAAAAAGTTGAATTATCGAATTTTAGTTGAATCTTTACTAGCATTCCTCTTAAGCTTGCTATAAAATTATATTGATTTTGTGAACTACATTGTTACGTAATACGTGTATTGTGTGAACTTTTGTATATTGTTAAATATCAATCAATTGATGAACTCCAATCGAAGTTCAATATTTTTTTAAATTAACAAAAACCAAATATTTTCCACTATTTCTACTATATATAAATTTAACAAGAAAATTGTATACTTACAAGTAACTGTATGCAATTAATTGTAAGATTTTCTTACTTCAATTAATTGGGTAAAAACTATTTAACGTTACACTTTCACAAACTTACGCACAAATATTATTGTTTTTTTGTTGTTATTTATAATTCTTAATTATGCAACTTGATTTTTAAATTAAAATATAATTACAAACTTTACAACAAAAAAGAAACTATTTTTTCATTAATGTAACTAAACTGTATTTATTGTTAATAATTGCTGCCAATACGACATTTTGTAATTAATTTACCCAATTTATGTACATAACAATTAATTAAATATTATACAAATGTACATTTAATTTCTTTACTTCTCTTGAAAAATAATCTCATTGTTTTTAAATACAATTAAAGTAAACGATTTTAACAATAATTAACAACGGTTGTTGTAAATTGCGTAAAATGAGTAATTTTATTAAATAAGCTTTATAAAAATAAGGAACAACAATTTCAATAACGTTACTATACTAAAATATGTTAGTTTACAGTTGGCAATATGAAATTTAGTAACTAATTAACACATTTACCCAACTTAATAAAAATAATATTTTATTAATTTAATTTAAATTATCTACTTTATCTATGTTAATTAACATCGTTTATAAATACAATTAAAATAAATGATTGTAATCAAAAAACAGAAATAATAAATAATATTCCAACGGTAATTTTCATTAAATTAAATTGCGTAGGATTAGTAATTTCATAAGAAATTCCATTAAATAAACGATGTTATTAAAACACGTTATCTCATTTTCAATGTCCATAATAAACATCATTGTGTTTGAGCTTAATTTTTCAATAGTAATAACATTTTAATTGAACCATTCTCGAATGCAATCAACGTAAATGTTTGTGTTCAGAAACGTTTTTTTTTTTGGTTGCTTTCATGATCCAATGATATAAATTTGAAAGATTGTAAATTCTTGAAAACTAATTGATTTTGCTCATTTTTTTTTAGTAATTGATATTATTTAGTTTATTTTTTTTTTTCAAACAAAAGTTTGGTGACACTGATCATATTCATTAGAAAATATCAAAATGTTTGCATTTTATTTCAGAATATGTAAAAAAACTTTAATTTTATAGTTTAATAAACAATTTATTTTGTTGTATGTTTCAATAAATTTTATATATTCTATTGAATAACAAAAGATTAATTTTATTTATTCTTTGTTGTGTTGGGAGTATTGTTTAAAAAATTACTAAATATCATATTGCCAACACATAATTTAGTTACAAAAGTGTAGTTGTTTTCTTTTTGCAAAGTTTTTATTTTAATATTCATTGAAAAATCAAGTAACGTAGTTACAAATTGTTGATAACAAAAACATTTCAGTTTATGAATAGTGACATTTATAATTCAAGTGAAAACGTTATTAAGTGCAGCAAAGAGTTAATATGTGTAATCACATATTGTAGAATTGTAATTAAGAAGTAAGTAGAAAATTGCGCTTTTTAATTACATTGAGTATTCAATTATTGTTAAAATATGAGTATTTTATTAAAAATATGTGGTTTACAGTTTTCAATAGACACAATTATTTCCCTTAGTAACAAGATTTGTTAATAAATTAAATATAAACCTAAGAACATTAAAATATGAATACACCCGTACTTCGCTTTTCGGCCTAGATACGTTCCACGAAACTTGGCCGCAAAGCGAAAAGCCGTATAACGAATCAATTATTGCGCTTGCGCAAGATTGGCAATATGTAGATATATCGAAAAAAGTTTTTCTTTGCCGTTATAGCGAAACATTTTAGGCCGTAAATCGAAAACATGCCTTAATTGAAGAGGGCCGTTATAGCGAATAAAGAGCGGCCGTATAGCGAGGTATGGGTGTATTTAAACGTGAAATATTTGTATTGTAGATAAATATGTTATTTTTTTTAGTAATCTGCATTATTGGATCATGTAAGATTATATAAGAAATTTCATAAATGTTTGTTATTAGATTGGATTATCAATGTGCAATTATAGCAATTAATTAAAATACTTTTATGTGAGATTGTTTGCAACATGCAACAAATGTTATTTACACGCTAATTTACTTAATTAACTAGTATTTTATCATATACAATCGGACAAATTCGCGGTATCTTTTAGGGTCATTCTCTGCTTGCGTTCGGGGAGGAACGTAAGTAATAATGGTGTGACCTCATTTCGTCGAAAATTTCGCAACCGCAAAGATAAAAGCAACCGCCCACGCGTTTCGCTCCGTGCATAAATCGCGTCTTTTGATTAAACTTGCAATTGATCCAAAAACAAAAGAAAAGAAGAAAACAAGGGACAACTTTCGTACCTTCTGGTTTTCGATCAATTAACCTTCGTGTGTTTACCGATTCTTTTCCATTTCTTTCGGTCAGTTTTCGGTCAGTCCGTCCTCCGGTTTATTGTTTATTCTTTCTTTTTTTTGCATATGAGGGAATGGTTGGTTCTTGTGCGGCGGCAGCGACGCAGCATTCCCAGTCTGTGAGTGTCGGGACGGACGGAGAGGAAATAAAATAAGTAAATAAGCAAATGAGCCTTCTTCTTCTTCGCGCGCGGGTTGAGGTGGAAGGAGGAGGAGGAATGGAATGGAAGACTCAAATAAAAATGTGAAATAAAATGTAAATCACGCGTGGGATTGAGGGAACTTTGGCGGATTCGAAACGTGTATTTCCAGAATTCCAGCGCAGACCTTCTTCCTCCTCCTTCCCGCCGCTTCGCAGCCATCGTTCTTTCTCTTTCTCGCTCGTTTGCTTCGTTATCCCAAGTGAAGATTCAAAAGATTTGAAATTTTATATATAGAGACGTCGTAATTTGATCTCTTAATTTCCTCATCTGGAATAATCCGAAATTTGCCGTGCATCATTCCGTTCGTTGTTCCTTCGATTATTCATTGACAAATTCATTATAACGCACTTTTCATTAATGGTTTTGTTTAATACACCCATACCTCGCTTTACGGCCTAGATACGTTCCACGAAACTTGGCCGCAAAGCCGTATAACGAATCAATTATTGCGCTTGCGCAAGATTGGCAACATGTAGATATATCGACATTGAAAAAAGTTTGTTTTGCCGTAAATCGAAGACGTGCCTTAATTGAGGAGGGCCGTTATAGCGAAATGCCGTATAAAGAGCGGCCGTATATCGAGGCATGGGTGTACTGTAATTAAATTCCTAGAGAAATCATTAAGATATTTACAGTTTTGTTTCATCAATCTTTTATTAACATAACATGTTGAATATTTAGTAGTTGAATTAATAGACTAATCATTAAGATTTTAACATTTCTTTTGCTTCAATTATTTAGAGTTAAGTTTTCGAAAAAGGAATAATCTGAAATCATTCTACTTTTCTTAATTTTTCGTTCAATTATAAAGGCGATTCTCTCATCAACGCATTTTTTTTTGTCAAACTTTACATATTTATTGTAGTTAAATTAATTGAGAAGTAATTAAGATATTTTGCATTTCATTTGGCTCATTTATTTAGTGTAAATTTTGCGAAAATGTAGTTCACCTTTTAAATAATTCAATGAATCTAGATTTTAATTGATTGACATTTAATGGTTTCTTTATTTGAAAAATAAAATGGTTGATCAAATGTTCTGCGAATTAAATTTGTTATATTTAGTTGACATTTAGGGAAATCTTTATTTGACAAAAGACAAAAGAAAATTGTTTAGAAAAGGTTCAGCGATTTAAAAAGTAATTGAACTTTTAATTATTAAATTTAATTAATTTTCTGTTAAACCTATAAAGTGATTATAAAACAAAATTCGTTTCATATAATTGAATTTCTTGAATATTATGAACATTGCACATAATAAACATGTTTCAAATTACATTTGTTGCTTTAAAATGATTATACACCTCGCTATACGGCCGCTCTTTATACGGTATTTCGCTATAACGGCCCTCTTCAATTAAGGCACGTTTTCGATTTACGGCCTAAAATGTTTCGCTATAACGGCACTTTTTTCCATGTCGATATATCTACATATTGCCAATCTTGCGCAAGCGCAATAATTGATTCGTTATACGGCTTTTCGCTTTGCGGCCAAGTTTCGTGGAACGTATCTAGGCCGTAAAGCCGTAAATTTACACTCACAATTATAAAATAATTCGTTATAACACTATTGATAATCTGATACAATATTTTATATATTCTCTTCTCTAGAATTATTAAATTTCGTTTTAAAATTGCGACTTTATTTTATGTTAAATTATTTAAAAAAAAATAGATTTCACATGAATGTACTCGTTTCCATAAACATCGAAAACGAATGTTTAGATTACAACAATTGCAGAATGTAAATATTTCCGTTGCGAAACTGTGATCGTTTTTTTTTAAATATTAAATCTTATTCTCGTGAATCTTTCCATGTGAGTAACCATATTAAAAACAATAAACAGGCAATGAGCGAAAAAAAAATGTAATAAATTTTGAAAGAAATTTTGCAGATCCGTAAATATTTATAATGTGTGCCGAGAAAGAGAAAAATTTATATGTATATCGGTTTCGAGAAAATAAATAAATACCAGTTTCGTGTAATTTATTGCCTGGAAACAGCAATAAACAATCTATTCGTCTATACGAAATAGAACGGATCTCCTTAAACGGAATTTCAGTATCAATCTGGATCGAAATAACGAAATATGAAATACAAAACACGGTTTGAAATTCGGTTATAAATTTAATATATTTCACAAATAATAAATTACGTCAATTAAACAAATGTTGATATCTTACTGAACTGGTTTCTAATATTGAATTAGATTATTGATTTATTCTTGTTATACCTGTTTTTCATTTCCAACAATTTTAAAAGATTGGACCACACGGAATGTCCGAAAACAAAACCCGAAATTCAACTGTAGGATATTTTTATAAAAAAAAATTTTTTTGGTAATTAATTTGATCAAGTTTTTTTTTAACATTTATAATTAATTTATAAATAAAGCCTTAATTGATCGTGTGTCATTATTACTTTACTAAATCTACCGATATTTTTCAATTGTTTTTAGTTTTTTTCTTCTTAAATGAAGATATTTTGAGGTCAATGTTACTTTTATTTTCCATACTACAAATATAATTACTGATCATAGATAATGCAAAAGGTTGCGTATTTAAAATTAAAATGAATGGTTATTGGCATTAAACGATTAGGGAAATTCGAGATGTGAACGTGTATAATTAGTGTACTTGAATTGCAGTGAACATGCAAACCTAATAATAATAAACAGTGAGCATTTTCGCATGCAATTTACGCATTAAGCAATTATTCGGTTGGATGACGTGTCATTAGAAACAACGTGTCCATTACATACATTAGTCTAAATCCGATCGATCTCGGATTTAATGCGCAGGAAAGGCCTATCCGTATCCTTAACGAGACGCATTAACAGACTTATCTCCACCTTTTAAATGTTTCACTTAATTTCGCATTTGTTAATGCCACATACTTGTATTATTAATAGTAAGGTTTTCTCGATGAGAAACCGGCCCGGCAGATTTAATTAAGCAATCATCCAGTTTCCATGGTAATTTCAACATAAACGTCAGTTGGACGTCAGTTTGATGATGGAGATACAAGGTCAGGTTGTTTTTTTTTTGTTGCACGAAACTCAAAGATCGGTCTTTAATTTTCAATTTAATCGCATAATTAAAGATTCTGGTGGAATTGGATTTGGGTGAAATTCAGATGAAGGAATTTTATTTGATATTTACTGTTCTTGAAGACATGACAAGAATGATTTCTAATTAGGAAATTGTTTTATTTCCATGGCAATTTATCAACGTCCACTTTGATTTATTTCTCGCTCCTACAATTATTCTATTTTTAGTCTTGAATGTGTTTTCATTGAATTTAAATTGCCACGCAATTGGACTTGTTTAAGTAACTTTTCATGATATTTTCCATCACGTAAATAATGAGAATATTATAAAGTATTATAGTTTTTCTTTGTATTTTACCTATTTTTATTGCATTTAACTATTATAACTATTGTTTTAATTATGATTATATAAGGTGTACAGTATTAGGGTACCTCGACATACGAGCTTAATTCGTTCCGTAACCTTGCTCGTATGTCAAATTTCTCGTATCTCAAAGCAATTAGTCTGAGGTGGGAGAAACTGTTAGTATAGTGTGCGATTCCTCGTATCTCAAATCTTGCTCTCATCTCAAAGCAAAATATCGCTCGCTCGTATCTCAAAACACTCGCATATTAGGGCACGCGTATATCGAGGTACCACTGTACATCTTCATAATTATCGGATCTTTCTGATGAATTTATCTCCTTTTCAATATCATAATTTATAAATAATGACAAGAAAGGGTTGATATTCAATTATACTATATTGGTTAGTCACCGATCTACATCCTAAAGGTTCTTGGTTTGGAGTACCAGATACAACACAGTAATTTGTGGTATCTTTCAGGGCAATTTTCAGTGCTTCTGGACTGATTCCTAAAAAGCATTTTTCAAAGGATTAATTGTCAATGGGTTCCAAACAATGAGTTGATTGACTAAATATCTGAATGAAACATTGTAAATATATTTCAAAAAATGCTTTGAAAAATGGAGTTACTTATTTCAGTAATTTGTAATATATTATTTTATTTTTATTTAGATATTACAATTGACAAAATTTTAACTTAATTGAACGATTGTTGGAACTAAAAATATATTAGGATATTTTAATCTAAAAATTTGGATTTTGATGTAACTTTTCTAATAGTTTTGTTTGATTCTCTTGCAAAACTGATTTAAATTCAATAGTAGACTTGTAAATTGTAAAGATGTTGGATGTTTTCTTGAAGTACATCCTGAAGTGTTACAAAGTCTTAGTGTAGCAAATTGCTTCTTCAAGGGTGTAGTTTTCTTCGTGTCGAGTTGGCAAAAGTTTAGATGCCTCTTCCAGAAGCAAAATACCTCAAACCGAAGAAGCATTTGTTTTAGGTAGGAAGAGAGAGTGTGCTGTGCGCGATTGATGATTTATCGTGTCGAGATTAGATTGTGCGGCGCGAAGTGGTCTTTATAAATAGGATTAGTAAATCGAGGGTAGCCACTGTAAATTGATAGTTGTAAACACAGTCGTTTCTCCGATTTCGAACGGCCGAGATGCGTTCTTGCAAATCGAAAATAAACTCCGTGCTCCAACTTGAAAATAAACAACCCAATGAAATAGTGTTGTTGTTGTTTGTTACGACATATCTCTTTCTATCCTTCTCTCTTAGTCGTAACAAACAGCAGCAGCAGCAGCAGCAACTGGAAGAGTGAAAGAGATGGAATTGAAGATGGAAGAAAAAAGAGGACCGGGATAAAACGAATAGGCGCATGCAAATGCGCTTCCTCTGGACGTGCTTCTGTGGTTGGAACTTTTCCATACCATCTCCTTCCTCCTTCAATTCTCCTCTGGCTGTTGTTCTTTTCTTCCGTCCCAAGTGCGAGCTTTTGAAGTGAATTAAGTGTTTAACAATTTACAAACCGCAGCTCTATAATCTCTCACTTGACACGAGCGCAATTAGAATATAAACGAGACAAGAATGGATTCGAGTGTGAAGGTGGTGGAGGAGGAGGGAGAGGAGGTTTAAGGTCTGCCGATGTCGATGGATGCGGTGCTGAAGGAGTAGGAGGAAAAGTTCTTGCGAAGGGAGGAAGGCGCAGGACGGAGACGGGGCGATACGTCTCTCCTCTTGGCCAGGTAGATAAGATATGACAAGATATACAGGTGTGAAATACAATGGACCGAGAGCTGAACACCTGTTCCACAATAGTTAGTGTGGCACAGAGGAATGCAGTCTTCAAATGAACACCTGGCCAACTCCAACACCGACTCGCCGTCGTTCTCCATAATGCAGAAGGAACGAGCAGCGAGACAGAGGAACGAGGAGCGAGAAGGAAGGAAAAAAGACAATATACACAGAATTAGATACACTCATCATCCGTAGGGTGGCGAAGAAGGAGTAAAAGCGAGATTACCACCTACGGGAATCAACGAAAGTAACGAAATTGAGCGATCCAATTCCTAACGCAAAAGTGGGAATCATCGGATGCGCCGTCATCTGTCCCACGCATTCCAGATGATTAATTTCCTCAATCTGGCTAACGGTGATTTGTTGTTCAAGATGTTTGTCGGCTGTATCAATTTACTTCCTCCTCCCCCAAAACGCTTCTTTCTCATTCTCTCTCTGTCACTTCATCGTCATCCTCTCCCGTAGTTCTTTTCTGACTTGACTCGAAGTAGAACCAGATTGGTTTCAAGGGTCTGAAGGGACCTCCGGGAGGTCAACTTTCATTTCACACCATCGTAAATCATATCTACTCCTCCTTCTCTTCATCTCCATCCACTCATCCTACCTCCGTCATCTCTTCTTCTTCTTCGTCATCCTTTAATCTTTTTCGGTCTTTTGTAGATTGCAATATGTATACATTCATAAATGTAGTAGTTAATATAAAACTGAATGTATTTTCAGCGGCGACGAAAATTTATCGCGTTCAGCGCACGATTTAAAGTCCAACGCAAAAAAAAGTGGCGACGACGGCGACGATCTCAAACATTGCATCAATCAAGTCTGCATAAAGATTAATCGTATTGATGATTAAGTAATAATTAGAGTTCAAAAGTAGATCAGACGCAAGGCTAGATAATGTTTAAAAGTTATTTACAACAAAAAAGATCACCTAAATTCCAACTGATATTAATTATTATTATTATTATACAGTTTCTTAATTAATTTATAAATAGAGTTAAATTTTATCATATTTATTTCTATTTGATATTCACGCATTTTCATTAACATATCTAATTATTATTAGAAAATGTTGAAACATTAAGAATGTATTTATTCTAACTACGTTAAATTTATGCCAATATTATCGCTTTTTAATTGATTTCAAACTTCAATACATATTTAATTAAAAAACTTATCGATGTTTTAATTACATTTACAATAAATGTGATTTTAAATTATATTCAATAATGTTGTTGTTAATTATACAAAAAAACGTTTTCTCACTTTCATTCATTTATTTCTATAATTGACAATTATTATTTAATGTTAATTTGATGAGAATTTATTGATCGTTAATGGTTATAAGTGAAAAAGGTGTGTTTATATGAATATAAAAGACTTTTCGATAATTGAGAAAACATCAAGAATAATGGAAAACAGTCTTTTAGTGTTAGATTTATTCGAATGTGCTGTTATTTCATGCAAGCTTTGAATGAATGAATACAGGTATACGGCCTTTCTCTCTCTCTCTGTTTCTTTCTTTCATTTTCTGTTTCTTCTTTTAAAGCTCGACACTTTTAGGTGTGACCAGAAACTCTTCACTGTCGGAAATTAAACGCCGCCGTTTATTTCGAAACGTGGAAAATAAATAGAAAAAGGATGTAACGCAATTAAGTTAAATGGGGAGGCGTTTCGCTCGATTACACTTAGAAACTCATTCATTCGGCTTTGCGTATATTTCTGTACGATTCACCCAAGACGGTTTCAGAGAAATTTGTAGATTGTTTCAAATTTACCGTAGACTTTCAGTTAGTAAAATTTAATGTAATTTTGAAATATTTTGAATTTTTGAGTAATTAAAATTTACTGTAATTTATGAATATTCGTAATTTAATTAGTTTTAACTAATGTTACAAATTAAACTTTACTTTACTTTTACTTTAATATGTTTTATTTATCTTGCTGTTAATGAAGATATTAAAGCTTTGGTTGGATGGGTTTCGAGAAAAGCATTAGAACCTGAAGATGTTGTAGTTAGTTTTATTATATTCTTTTCGATCGTGTCTTCTCGTTTTCTCGGAGTTTGCTGAAGATGTGTATCTTAATAAGGATGATTAATAAGGAGAGGACACGTCTCGACTGACTACCTGTCTGCTGACGTTCCTGAAACTGTTTGCTGTTTTCTATACGAGCCCACTTCTTTGTTCGCAGGAAAATTGCAGTCCGAAGTCCTGCAGATCGGGCCTGGATTCCAAGAAGGCGGCGTGCGGTTCGGACGGAGTGTCGTACGTGAACCGATGCCACCTGGAGTTGGCCAGATGCCAGCAGAGGAATCTGACGTTCGTCCACAGGGGAAACTGCAGGCCGGACGAGCAGCAGACGTGCGCCTCTCACGCCATCGCCGTGGCCATCATCAACTCGGCTGCCTCCACGTCTTCGGCGACGGCTTCGGAGAGGTACGCTCCGCAGTGCAGGACGGACGGTAACTACGCTGCAGGCCAATGCCATCCGCAGATCGGTTATTGCTGGTGCGTCACGGCTCAGGGATTCCCCATCCCTCTGACCGTCGTCCCCTACAAGACAGGCCTGAAGCACAAATGCGGCAAGATCAAGAAGTCGACGATGCGACGATCCTCTACAAACGGCGGCGGCGGCCAGAAGAAGCCGGCGAAGGCGTGCAGCCTGGAGGATAAGGCACAGTTCAACAGCAACCTGATCCACATCTTCACCACCGAATGGATGCGGAACACACAGCAACCAAAGTCCGAAGCGACCGATGCCAAAGTGCTCGAGTGGAAGTTCGACAATATGAATTTGGATAAGAACGAGCATCTGGATAGGAACGAGTACAAGGATCTGAAGAGGCTCGTCAAGAAGGTGGTGAAGCCGAAGAGATGCGCGAAGACCTTCGCCAAAGCGTGCGACATGAACCGTGACCAGATGATCACCAAGCACGAGTGGGCTCAGTGCTTGACCCGCGACGGGAAGGACGGTAGGTGTTTAAAGACTAGCAACTTAAATTAGCCTTTCCGGTTTTGCTTTAGGGGGACACCCATCACCCATCAAACGTAATTATCGTCACCCAACATCTTCCTCGTCATCATCATCCACATCATTATTGTTATTACATATATGTATTTCAGAATGGCATAATACACACTGATTGCGGACAGAATAGAATCAGCACCAAACTAAATAAAAGTCTCCTCTCATGACATCATCTCACTTGCATCTATCTATCTACAGAGTGTTTCAATCAAACATAAGCACATCGCATACGAAATATAAAAGAACTTCTACAAACATCCACAAGGCAAATTTTATAAAACCAATTTACCACACCAAACATTAATAAAATATTAAAAATGTAGAAAAAAAAATCAAATTTTATATGAACATTTAAAAAATATACAATAACTTTGAACATAATAATAACATTGATTGCATCAGAAACAAACAGACAGAAAAATTAAGAGATATATTTATGCAATTACAATAATTAAAGAAATCTAAAAACCAAAAGTTATTTATCATATAAAGGGCTATTGAATGTAGTCTTTCCGCCCAATCATAATATTTTACATATGTCCATTATATATATATTATTTTATGTTACAGATTATGTAATATATATTGTTTATGTAGGTTACTTCTGCTCCTCGAACTAAGTAATATATTATTCAATAGTACTAATATTTTATAAATAATTAATTTTATTGTGTAAAAACTAATCAAATTTAAAAGTGAATAATGTAACTTTCATGCTAATTTTAACATCATCAAAGTTTCGCTTAATATTTACTATGTTTACTCTATGCTTAAATTGTGAATGTAAAATATTGAAACATGCATTATTATATTCCATTGATCATGATCATCATTGTTCAATAATCATATAATTTGAGACACTCTGCGCATATCTCTCTTTGGAATTCAAAAGTGAAAGGCGTTTATGTTTATATTTGTACACATACACACACTCTTTTCCGTGATTTCGATGAAATTGTATTTAATACCATTACGCAAACGCCTTCATCGCTTCCTGCACTAAAAGCTAAAAACATCGTTTTTTTGTTACTGTTTCCATTTTCGTCCTTCATGAAAAGCTCAGGTATAATTCTCCGGGTGGTCTGGTCTATCGTTAAAACGCGCCGCACAATGCGACTCTAGATGTCAATGTGAGGTTTTCATTGTAGACTTTTGAATTCGAAAGGAGGTAGAAGAAGTGGAAGAGGCTACTCACACACAAATAAATTTGACTAACTTTGATCTTGACGCAATGCAAACAGGGTCGTCAACAACAGGTAATCAATAGAACACCCGAAAAAGGTACTATTGTATTGACAAAAACAGATATATAGAAAAGATGTAGTTGACATTATTTCTTGGAAATACTATATAGTCTTAATTTGTTCATTTGAATTTGCCGTTTTCATCGTCAAATAACGATTTAACCCGTTTTTAGTTAATTATATTTTAACATATATAAACGTAGTAAACTTCTTGAGGCTATAAAACTTACGAGTAGGTTATCAGGGGAATGGCTATTGACTTAATAAAGCGTATCTGCGAAAAATGCGCGCTAAGCACTAAAAATTATTAATAATATGTTGCAATAGATAGTTGCTAAAAACGACAAGTTAGTTGGAAAGTATATTTATAATGAAGCTAACGGATATATTCGCTTTTAGAATTATTAAGTTATTTATTTATCTTAATTTAATTTGATTTTTTTTTGTTTGGTTTTAGAAGATTTGTAAATGTTGTTATTGTAATAACGTCCCTGAATGCAAAAAAAAGAAATGGTAGCAAAGAGAAAAAGAGTTGGTTTGTTGCTGTGTAGACTTTTTTGGTGCTGATGATTAGAGATAGTATTGCCATTCGCGCCTACTTTGTTTTGAACTTAAATAGTTTTTTTGCGTCTGTTCTTCTTGCTGAACGCAGAGAAAGCGGGAGGAGAAGACGCTCAGAACCTCGATCAGGATGAGGAGGATGAAGCCGACGAAGGAGAGGACATCCATCTGCCACCTTACCGTCCCAGCAGCAGTAAGAAACACCCTCTTTCTTTATCATCCAAACATCATCAACAATTCCCGAGTAAACACCTCCTAATTCGTTTGTCGTTAGTCCTAACAGACGGTTCAAGGAACTTCAACGGCGGCACGAATTACGACGACGACTCTTCGGAAAGACGCGACGAAGACGAGACCGGATGCCTTTCGGATAGGAAGACGGCGTTGGGCGAAGGAACGCAACTCTACGTTCCCGAATGCACGCCGGACGGTCGTTACGCAAAGGTAAAACAGCTCAACTTTAAGATTAAGCTTCATTGACTATTGTTTTGTTCTTTTTCAAGGTACAATGCTACAAATCTGCTGGTTATTGCTTTTGCGTGAACGAAGACACTGGCAAGAATATAGCAGGAACTGCGGTCAAAGATCAGGTCCCGAAGTGCGATCAGATCGTTACAGTCAGCAGATCGATGAAAGGTTGTCCTGATGACAAGAAGAACGCATTCCTGAAAGATCTGATGGAGTATCTTCACACCAGCATGATAAAGGAAACAAATGGCACCACGATCACAGGGTATAACGAGTACAATAAAATAATTGTTGAAGACGGTGGATTGGTAAATGTTTCGTTGCGCAGAATTGGTGGTTCAGCTTGGCGATCGACCAAGGAAGAGCAGGTGGCGTCCTGGAGCTTTGTGTTTTTCGACAAGAACAAAAACAAGGTTCTGGACAAAGCCGAGTGGAAGAGCTTCAAAGACACCATGTCCACTGTGAAGAATCTCAAGAGGTGCGGTAAAAAGTTACCGAGGTACTGTGATATAAACAAAGACAGGCACATCAGCATGACGGAATGGTTGGATTGCCTGAACACGAACAAATATCAGGAGCCATGTAAGTTTTCTATAATTTGATCAAAAAAAACGAATACAAGCACAAATGTAATTCCTTCTTCGTTTGTAGCGACGACGCTATCGCCAAGCTCTATAAAATCTGGTAAAATCCCGCTGTTCCATCCCAGCCTCTTGATGGAAGATTGAAGCTGGAAGTGTGATTATTTCATGAACCCATCCGAAACGGACTGTTGTATAATGTTTAAGTGTTCTTAATTGTGATCTTAGTGTAGCTTCGTCAGAGAGGAAATTCCCCCCAAACAATGAAAAAAAAAATGAAGACAAACTAAAAAAATTAATGAATATAAACAAAAATTGTATTTGTATAAATCTTTTGTCCGATATGAAAATATATAATATATTTTATTTATGTTTCGGCCCACACATTCAACGAACCCTTTTCTTGTACATAAACATTATTTTGTTTAATCGTAGGTGCCACACTCAATCAATCGAAATGACTATCGGGTGCTTCTTATCATTTACGTAACTATCTTACTATAACTGTCTCTTTTACCATGCTTATTTATTCTCCTTTCGTAAATATATATAAAAACTTTGTATTACTACAACACCCTCCCCCCTCAAATGTTTTCACCTTATAACTTTTTGATTTTTGTGGACCGCTCTGTTGATGTGTAAGTAAAGATTTTTTGTTACATAAATATCTTTTATTTGGTCCTTAACAACTAATAAATACTTTGAATATGTACAGCATTTATTCATTAATTATCTACAAACAGTGATAATATTATATAAGTCTTCGATGCATCCTTCATGATTTTGTGATTTATTTTCCACAAAAAACAAATAGTCATATATAACAGTAAACCTGCTAACATTACAAATTGACTACTCTTGACTATGACGTCGGCTGCTGAATGCGACAGTGTGGAATAGTTTATAAGAAATTTGTTTTTCATTGATTAGTCAATCAACATAATAACATTGCATTTTAAGACAGAAACTTTTTCAATTTAATAAATTCATTTAAATTATAAGCAATAAAAAATAAGAAAAATTGCAATTCAGTTGTAGATCATTACTACTGAATACAATAGTTATACTATCTATATATTTATATATACAAGAGTAATTAAGATACATGTCTTGCGCTGGATTAAAACACCCTGTCTTGGTAGCTGCTGTCCGGCACAGCGGAGGTGGGAGGTCGTGCTCCGGGCAGTGAGTGATGCGTCCGCATGTGGGTCGGACGCCTAGGTGGAGCTAAAAATTCGAACATGCTCTGGTGATGGTTCGCTAGCATATTACTCAAACTGCAAGGCATTGGATCTGTCCAGAAAAAGTCGTGATTCAACGCGGTGTCAGAATCAGCTCTTCTAGATGGATCCAATACCAACAGTTTATCGAGCAAATCACATGCGTACGGATCCTTCATGTAAGGTTTCAGTCTATCTTTCACTTTGCGTTTCTGTGATTGCGGTAACTCCATTGATTTGTAAAGCTCCAAGTTCTCCACCCCCGGCCATACACTAGGAGTAATCGATCCACACAGTTGAGAGAGCAAGACTAGCTGTTGCTGTTCACTGCTTCCTTGCATTATAGGTGATCTCGTCCACATCTCAGCCATTATGCAACCAGCACCCCACATATCGACGGGAGGTCCATAATTCCTTTCGCCTAATAGCAACTCTGGTGGACGGTACCATAAAGTCACTACTCTGTTTGTGAACCTAAATTAAACAATCATTGGTTTAGTAAATTATAACACTAACAAATTAAATTATTACGTCCTAATTTGGATCTTACAAAAGCCGCCTCACAAATCATTTAAGTTAGTGATAAGCATGTAAAAGCTTATAGTTAAGTATCGATTTGGAGGTCTCAGATTAAAGTTGTAGAGGCATTACTCTCTTTTTGTAACATACTCCAAAACAAATACAATATTAATTTACTTTCAATCATTACCAGATGACTAAAAACACGTAGGAACATATATGCATCAAGTTCATCTGATTATAAGTAATTCAATATTCTAAATATTCATTAAACCTTAATATAACCCAGACAGACCCAGTAAAGTAAAATCACTCACCTATTCGGATCCCCATTTTTATTTGCGCTGAATGCTCTGGCCAAACCAAAATCAGCCAACTTCAAAACACCATTTTTAGTGATTAACACATTCGCAGCTTTCATATCTCTGTGCAAAATTTTGTTACTGTGTATATAATAAAGTCCATTGAGCAATTGCTGCATTACTTTCTTGATCTCTCCCAAGCTAAACTTAACATTCACATTTGACAGCAAGCCAGCCAAATCATGTTCACAGAAGTCAAATACTAAGTAAAATGTGGATCGATACTTGTTGGATGCTGATGCTTTTGTCCTGCAGATCTGAATCAAGTTCACCACATTCTCATGTTTCAACAGCTGAAGTATCCTGATTTCTCTCAAAGCAGTGATTGGGAACTAATAAACAAATAACAAATTAATACCAGACAATTAATTTACATTAGGCAAATACTTACTCCCTCTTTCTCGTTTTCCATGATGACCCTCTTCATTGCGACATATTTATTGGGATTTCCCTTGTCACGGGCTTTGAAAACTTCACTAAAAGTATCGTTACAAATGTACTGGTACTGTTGTCCATAACCTTAAAGAATACTTACCCGAAGGTTCCTTGTCCAATTTTCGCGACTTTCTCGTACTTTGTGGACTCATCGCAAAAAGGAAACGTAAAGTTTTCAATGTATCGCTCCTTCTCCTTGCTGTTCATCTTGTAGTGATAGAATAATTTGATGTCAACAAACAGAAAAAAAAACTGTAAATATAACCTAACTATTCAAAGTCGTCACAACTGTCAGATCTAGTCAATCAAGGTTAGGGTGCCTACACTCGTTCTTTAATAAACGCCCCGCTAGACTGCGCCAGACACTGCTTCTTCTTTTTCCAGTCTACTCACTTAACTTGGGCAAAGTCGAAGTACAATGACGTAGCTGTAGCTAGACACCGCTAAGCAAACCGTTTTGACAGCCATGGCTGCCAACATGCGCATTAAAAAAGAAATTTTGAATAAAAACTTTCCCGCTCAAAGTCCCGAGATTAGACTTCTCGTCAAGCATTTACCCGACATCTGTTAGCCCAAATTGTCGACTACATCAAATTCCTGACATTCGTTTTCGCGAACATTTTCTTAGATTATGCATATTTGATAAACAGTCTCCCCATTACGAAAATCACAACTATTTCCTCTTTTACTCAACTATTTTCTTCCTTCTCTCGCTTAATTCCTCAATTGACGTGAATTTAGCATGTCTGTTTAAGACATAACATTAAATGTTATTGTTTGTTCCTGTCTGTTATTATAAACTACTTCTAAACTATATTTTGAATAATAAATTTTTATATATATATATTGAAGCATACACAAACATGCTTAAAAATACAAATCGCAATATGAATAAACATATTTACATAACAGATTACTGCCTAAGTATTAATCTAATAAATTTCCTTTAACAAAAATTAAATTATGTCAGTTCCATTTTTAATTTGTAAAATAAAAAATGTATTACGAAAAAAAAAATGCGAATAATGTTAATGTTTATATTTAACAAAAAATGTTATTATTTATAAAGTACAAAGAATACTATATTCATTTTTAGTTGAAGAGAATTCCTAGAATACATTTTACTTCAATAAGTGATCACATCATCATCAGCTTCATTAAACTGGAGGTTAACCTAAGAATCTAGTCTCAAATAACGAAACGATTGATCCGAATTATGGAGAAATCTAAGCCAATCGAAATGGTAAGACCATCAGAAAGTTTAAAATTAATGTCTCTCAATTCACAAATTGTTCAAACAGGATGCCGAAGAATGCGAGAAACTGGTTCGTGCTGTGATGAACTCCAGCACGGAGAGATTTTCCTTGAGAAGATTGTCCGCGGATTTTTTGGAATTGGTCGGTGTCGAAATTCCCTACAAGCAATTAGGATTTCGCTCTCTGAGTAAATACTTAAATTCGTTGTATATCTTGGTGGAGGTATGAGTGAAGAAATGTTTGTATCTACTTCATCCAGTTATTATCTGATATTTCCATTTCTTTTTTGGCAGATCCATGACACCAGAGGATTCCTTAAGCAGGCAATTAAAAACAAACTCACCTTTCGAGAAAAGAAGAAACAAAGGTTTTGGTTCGGAAAATTTACTATCAACTAAAACTTGCTGCTTCGTTCTCTGTGTGTTGAAGTGCATGTATAGATGTTTCAGTTTTTATCGTGTGGTGTTCATAATTTATTGACGAAAATTTATTACAATAGAAGACATTGCTTCTATTGCATATTTATTTTAGTGGAATTACAGAAAATAAAATTTGATAAATGAAATACAATATTTCATTTATCTTAATTAACAAATTGTAATTATTATATCTACTGTACAGATTTAGTGAGTTAACTCTGTGATTCCCAACCTTTCTTCTACCTTGATCCGCATGAACAAAAAGTGTTTGAAATTGGCAAAATCAAATGTTGCTGTTGGTATAATCCAATAACAGAACATAATATTTAAAGAAGGGACAATGGATACTGGTATAGGATAAGTCTGGGATACTTATATTTAGGAGGGATACAAAATTTGGTGAGAGAGGATAAATTTGAGATTAATTTAAGGGAAAGAAAGAGGAATCTATTGAGGACTGGAAGTTCATTCGGAGGGTTATGAGCGAGTTGTTTGGATAGCTGATCCTGCTGAGGATTCGAATGTTCTGATACGGAGATACTTTTCAGAACAGGGTTCCGGCATTGGGGAGAAAGGAGAAACCATATTCGAGGATGGACGGCAGATGGATGTTTACATTGATGAATATTGCAGAACTACGGAATGTTAGACGCCATTTGTTGTACCAGGATAAGGATGTAGAGAGGAAGTTTTGGATACAAGTTTTAGGAGAGGAAGCATGGGTTGTAACGTCACGAACTGGAGAATATAAAGGGTGGGATCTAAGATATTGGGGTCGGGCTATGTATCTCTCCTATTAAAGACAAATGTTCATTGAAATCGAAATAAAAAATGCGATATTTATATGACATCAAAATGTATCAAAAATAATGAAATTACTCATTTCAACGATACAATTAATTAAGGCGACGAAGTCGAAATGAAATGCACAAATATAATTAGACTCGTCATGCATTACAGCGTGAATTGTGTATACACAATGTATGCGCACACACGCAAATTGCACGAGCAATAAAGTACTTTATTCAATTAACGCAGCAGATGACAACATTGAAAAAAATGAATGAATTGAAAAAAGACGCGTTCGAGCGTGAAGTGATTCCATCTTTCGATGTTGTACATTCGTCCATTAATTATTTAATATGACAATTCCAATAGTTGTGGTGTTTTATAAGCGCTTTTACAGACGGCGCAAACTCAAAAATATTGACTACAACAACGGGGCACTTGATGCTGCGCGATTCCATTAGCATGCAGCTACCAGAACGAAGGGCTCTGACAACAATATAGTATTTTAATAATTCCGATCCCTAGTTATAATGGCGGTAATTGGACAACTGTTTTTATTTTTGTGTAAGTATTAAACAGCACAGAGGTCACAACTAAAGAATCTACACACAAACGCAGACACACTCATGCATATCCACACCATTTGCAGAAGTACACGACAAATACGTTTTAACGTAGAGCACTAAGAGAGTGCTTGCACACACTTTGAGAGAGCGCGGTCATTATTCAATGATGTAAAGCAAATGTGAATATCGAAGAAATATCAATTTCTGTTAAATTTTTGATTACCATATTGATGGATTTTCTTTATTGAATCGCCATACGTAACTGGCGCATCCACCAAAAAAATATGGTATAGGCAAGGATCATTTCGGGGGCCTGAAATTAGAGGTCGAGGATCAACATTGTTTCCCCAAAACCAACGCAATCAAACTTATGCGTAATGACATAAATCCGCCCCTGATTATGAAACTTTCTCCGTAGGTACCGTTTTCCAGCTCAGCTCCGGTCTGACACTACCCTACATGGTGACCACGAAACCTAGGCACACAAAATACACTTCGTCCATTGCGACCCCCGTTGGAAATGGGTCCGTCGTCGCAAATCCATCCAATGCCACCATCATTGAGGGAAAGGGAGAGGCTGTGTACAGAGTCAAGGACAATAAAGGCAGCACCTGCATCCTGCTGAAAACCGATGCCCTCATTGAGGTACGCCAACCCCCCAAACACCAAAAAAATCCAATTCAAACATAATATTATTTACATACAAAGAGTTTCGTACAAATTTCACAACCGTATTGATTTTCGGATTTCAGTTTATGTGGGTCCATTTGTCCACACTTTCAACAATAATATTATTATATTTGCAGCAGCAAGTATTTGCAACAACAATCTTTAGATAAAATGCAGATTATAAAGGTTAAATGTGAAAAATAATTATAATACTGATAAGTTGGTTCTAATTTTAGCTTTCTTCATTGCTACATTCATTGCAACAATGCGTGTTTTTACTTGTTGAGGCTAATGACCATAGTTGTTGAAAAAAACATAAAAATACATATGCGAATGAAGTATACAAAGCTTTTTTGGAATGTAAACTGAACATTGTCCTTACTTTTTAAGTAACTGTTAGTTAACACCTCTTGGTCTGATTATTTGCACATGAAAGTGGGGGTGTTTTTGGTAATTCTATCATCTTCTTAAACTTAATTACTGTTCACAGCTAAGCTATAAAAGCAACATCGGCGAGGAAACCGAAGACATTTACATTCCCGAAAACGCGCTTGTCGAGGGAAACTGCAAGTACGAGGATGAATCGACTATGCGGATTTCCTGGAAAGGCTACACCCTGATCCTGAGCTTCTCGAAGGTATAAGAAAATCGCCAGTTAACAATAACTTTGAAAACTAATTACATTGTTTGTCTTTGTTTTTAGACTCCTGGCGGCGAACGCTGGTACATAACTAATGTGGAATTGCGCGTCAACACCAATGTACAAAAACATCACAAAATTGCCAATGGTAAGTCATAACACAGGGGATATACATATAATTTTCAAAGAATCTATAGAAATCCAAGAAAAATTGTGTTGTTGTTAATAATATAAAGATGAGATCTCTAATAATTTGCTTCATCATTGTTCCGTTCTTTGGTTGTTGAAAGGAAATTGTTTGCTGTGGTTTTCCCTTTTGGAAGCCAATTTCTCACGAATCTGAATCATGTGTACAAGATCAAATAGATCAGGAACATATGAGAGAAGTGCGTGACGTTTTGAACGGAAAATACGAGAGCATTAAGACTAGTCTTATCGAATGGGAAAGCAAATCGTAAAGTCAGATAATTAAAAAGTTACTTAATCTTAATAAGAAGTTGGCTACCGCTTCTGCTTTACATTTTTTCGTATGGTCTAACACAATTATTTTTATAATAATATAATTTAAAATAATACCTAATTATCTCATTATATAATTGGTGTATTTGAGTAACTTCAATTCAATTACAATTGGTTCAGAAAACGTAAAGATTCCAATAATTATCAGGATATTTCAAATGTGATAAGTAACTTGATCAGAACAATATGCATTGTAATCTCCTTTCTACGGTATCTCCCTTTAGAATGAGGCTTACGAAATGAATAGATTCCCTAAATTAATACATACAACCAAGGGTTCTCAAACTTTTGAACAATGCCTAATCTAAATCGACCCACTTTATCGTATATTTTGTTTTCACTTTAGTAATACGTTAAAGATCAGAACAAAATGCATTGCGATCTTCTTTCCCAGGAATCTACTTAGCTTAGGAAATGAGTAGATTCTCTATATTTATGTATCTGAACCAGAGATCCTCAAACTTATAGATAATACGTGCAACTTTTTAGCAACACAATCTATCATAATATTTTTAAACTACTAATGACATATGTTTTGCGTCTCCTATTCATAATGAGTGCCAGAAACAAATGAAATCTTTGAACGAATCACGGGGAGACAATTTGAGTTGTACTTACACGACTTTACTTTCGGTTACTACTTGAAATAATCTCAGCCTGATTATTCATATTCGATTTAGAAACGCACCACTTGCACAAACACCTATTATTCCGCGTAATTTATAGAAGTTACGAGGAGCAGTCGATACCGGAAACAACATAGCGCACTCAACTAACAATGTTTATTATGTTTCCATAACGACATGATTGTTCATTTCTATCAAAGGCTACTACAGAGTACATTTAAACTGATGTACGTTAATCAAATTTCGAATTGCATTTGCAGGTAGAACCTTGGCCTTGTACCATGATAAGATGGTGATGCCCACTCCAGTTGGAAAATCGTACAGCTGCGACGAGACTGTCATATCGCTGCTGCCCAGGGAGGACGTCGCGACGCTCGAGGATCTGAAGGGAACGCTGTACCTGAGGTCGTTGCGAATACAGCCGTTCATGTACAAAGCACCCAACTTCGAGGCCGCCTTCAAATGTAACGCCGCGAAGAGCTTCCACGATGAGACGGCTCCGATAGCCGTCGGTTCGACTCTGGCCGTGGCCGCCCTCCTCACCATCACCGGATACGCCGTCTTCAGATATTTCAAGATCAAGAAGGTGCAGTACAATACCATGGAGTGAACCAATTGAACCTTTGAATATCCCGATACCCACGAAACCAAGAATTAATACAAACTACATTACTAATTTTACCCGGAAACTAGTTAGATACTCGCGAACGATGATATCACACCGGACTCGCGTTTCATATCAGAAACTTTACCAAGAAATTCGAAACTATTTATTTTCTAACGTACTAAGTAATAACTATACTTATCATTGGAGACATACTCAGAGCATAGCTAGGCGGAGGAGAAGTAATATGTAAAATTTAAATTGTAGTTAACATGACTCGAACGTCTAAATAGTAAGATATACATTTGAATTGCATAGGGAAATATTACAAAGAGATGATCCATATCGTTTAGAGATAAAAAATAAGAAGAAGAGAAAGAGTAACTCGTAATTAGCAGTTGGAATCGGATAATCTGACGACAAATGTAAAATTTAATAAATTCCATAGCAACGTTGATTGATTCTGTTACCTAATAACATTCTGTTACCTAGTAACATTCTGTTAACTAGTAACAGAAAGCATACGTTGTTTTATTTACTACACCGAATTGCTGTAACATATCCAACGTCGTCTAAATTCGTTTCAACAAATGACAAAACCGTACTTTATTCCACGAACAAAAAAAAATGTTACTATCGTTAAAACGTATTACATTGTTATTTATTGTTTTATCAAAGTTTTTAATATGCTAGATGTAATTTTTACAAATGTTTCGCATTGAATGCCCGTGACTGTTTTCCTTCCTTCCTTTCTACGTTCCCCTTGTCGTACTTTGCTAATGTATTCTCAATTTGCGTTAATTTTATTTTGATTTGTCAATGTATGTAAATATATTTATAAATCTATTTGTGATAAATGTTCGGTTTCTTTTTGAAAAATTATAACAAGAAAGTAAAAAAAAATAATAAGAGAAAAGATATATATGTGTATATTAACATGTCTTCCATATAAAGAATATCATTTTAGTAAGTTATTTTTAATTTAGGAGTAGATTACTAATATTATTATTGTTGTAAAAGATACATATTTAAATAGCGTATTATATTATTATACTGATGTAATTGTGTATAGTATGTATGCAAGAAGAATGTATATTGTTCGAAATATAAATAAAAATTACTTATGGATTGATGAACATTACAATAAGACGTTTTTTTTCCATTCGTTATTTACTTTGATTGCTGTGTTTCTGGGTTTTTATATGATTGAAATTACATAATAATGGTAACAGAAATGTAAAGAACAACTAAGAACATACAAAGGGCCTATAGGTTTTTCTGTCTTTAAACTTTTCATTAATAAAAATTAAATCATTTACAATTGGAAATAATATTAGATAACACATTTTTCTATTAAAACTAAACTTGTTATGTAAAACTAACAAATTCAAATTTGTAATTAAATTCTCGGTGAATTAATGAACTAATAATATTTGATTACATGTCAATTAGATCTAACGAGCTTTGAATTCAAATGTTTTCCCGGATTGTTTCTTCTTTTTTTTCATAGTTTCGTTCACCTTTGATCAATTACATCATCATTCTAGTAAATACTAAATATATATATAATAATCCTTGTACCCATTTTTATTCGTGACAATACGAATCGTGAATCATGGCTGTAGAATGTTAACTTTGATAAATAATATGAGTAATTTCAAAATGTTTACATTTTTATGATGACGTTTTCATTTGTTTCGATATTGCAACAAGCGTATTAATAATGGACCTGGAGATGAGTCTCTAACCTAAGATGTAAACAAGGGAAATGCACAATTTTATAACCTGAAAGTTTCGTTTCTCTGTGCAAATTGCGAGCGAATTATTGAAATCGGCTCGTCTCCAATGGATATACATCAAACGTTAAGGAGTTATGTAAACGATAAACAGGAAATATACGACGCTCTGAACGAGGTGCATTCCCACCTGGAGGAAGTGTACAAGGAATGCTGCGATTCGGTGTTCGTAGACCCGAGCAAACCCATCGAAGATTCGTCCATTTACAAGATAGATCTGATCGTCACACATCTGCACGACCATCTGAACGTGGGCAAATGGAGCGAGGTGCCCGAAAACAAGAGGAGAGCTTTCTCCGCCGCGAGTTTCGTCAAATGCTCGCTGCTCCTGCAGCAGTCCAGAGAAAACGTCAAGCAGGCGCTGGAATGCATTGACAAGGGTTTCCTGCTGGGGATTCCCCTCACTGAGAACGGAAACCTCTTGACGCAATGCGCCAGTTATCTGAATGAGGACCTGGATAAAGACAACAAAAAGGAGCTGTCTGAAAGTGATGAGGTTCCATGCAAAAGGGTCAAATATGAAAATGACTTCTGCAACATTGAAGCTAATGCAATAAGTGTGATTAAAGTCCCCACATTGGAGGAGTTTTACAAGAATTACTTCCTGAAGGAGATCCCTGTTATAATGCAAGGTGATCTGAACTTTTTTTTTGGTATACAACATCACCCAAATGTGAATATTGTCTTTCAGATTGCATGTGCCATTGGCCTGCTTGCAGCAAATGGCTCAACCTGAAATACCTGCTGAGGATCGCCGGTGGAAGGACCGTTCCCATCGAAATAGGATCCTCCTACTCGGACACGAATTTCTCGCAGAAGCTCATGACGCTCAAGGAATTCGTCGACGAGTACTACTTAAAGACGTCCAAAGACATCGGGTATTTGGCGCAGCACGACCTGCTCAATCAGGTACCGGAATTGAAGGAAGACATCTGCATACCGGAGTACTGCTGCACCAGCAGGAATTTCGACGACGACAATCTCTTCGAGCCCGAAATTAACGCGTGGTTCGGACCCGAAGGAACTGTCTCTTCCTTGCACCAAGACCCGAAAGATAACTTTTTGTGCCAAGTACTTAATTCAATTATCAATACGTAAGCACGTGTTAACTGTGTGCGTGTTATATTTCAGGTTTTCGGAACGAAGCAGGTGATTCTTTTCGCGCCCACCGATAACAACTTTCTGTATCCGCACGAGGAAACGTTCCTCAGCAACACGGCTCAGGTGGATCCGCTGAAGCCGGACCTGGACCAATTCCCGGACTTCGCCAAAGCCACGATGTACAAATGCCTTCTGAATCCGCAGGAAATGCTGTACATTCCACCGAAATGGTGGCACCACGTCACCGCCATCGAGAAGAGCTTCTCCGTTAACTTTTGGTGGCAATGACTCCCCAATCAATGGACTTACACGATCATATAGCATCATAATCAATGCAGATAAACTGTACAAATATGCATGTATAAAAACAATTATCTCTGAAGTGTGTATTATATTTCCAGATAAATATGATATCATAAGTTAGCGCATTGCGTGATATATAAATATATTTCGTTTTAAGTATATAGTAGAGTTTTGTAAACATATTTTCTAAGATTAAAGCAATCTACAGAAAAATACAAATATATTTAATTCAACAGAGAAACCAAACTAACAGATAAATATTTTAAAAAAATAAATGAAAATAACAAAAAATCGATTGCAACCTATAAATCAATAGGTCACTCAGTCATCCTTCTTATCACCCCCTGACACAGTTACTTTCTTCTGCAGCTTGCTGTGCTCCTCAGCCAACCTGTCATATTCAATACTCAGATTCTTGGACTGGATGGTCAAAGCCTCCTTGTCCTTCTTAGAAGTCTCCAATTTACCCTCCAGATCCTTGATTATCTTCTTGAATTCAGTGATCTAAACACAAGAAAGAAACATTAGGATCATAATTTACAACTTCATCTCACACATCCACTTACAGCTTCATTGTGAGCAGACTCCTTGTCTCCATCCTCCTGCTTGCCTTTGCTGGCTTGGTCCAAGAGAGACCTAGCAGTGGTGGTGGCACTCTTAGCCTGGCTAAGGGCTGCCTCTGATTGGGCCAAGAGAGCTGCCTGGGAGGAGATCAAGCTGACCAAACGTCTGATGACCAAGGACAGGAACAGGGCGAATCCGGAAATGTAAAAGTTTCTCTGGGCGCGGAACAGACGCATATTTCCTTGCATCTCAGCATCGAGATGTTTGTGATCATTTTCGGCTTCTAAAATACATAGAAAACGAGTTGAGTACAGGAATTTTAATGTTGTATATATAGTGAAAAATTGTCTGATGCAAAATTACCTAAAGTTGAGTATTTCCTCATCTCGCGGATAGCGTCCAACAGGAATAGGACGAGGATTGCAATAAGAATAAGGAAATAGATGCCCGCCTGGTATTGGAGGCTCTGCATGAACCGCGACTTGAAGAGTCGATTCCATTTTTTTGGGCTCGCCACTGGCAGGACCAGGAGCAGAACAACTGCGATCTCTACGTAGAGGAAACCGGCGATTAAGGTCCACTGTAAGCTCATCTTCGATTGCGGCACGAACTGCTACTGGGTTGAACGAAAAGGCTCAACTAAAAATTGAATACTGACAAATTTCAGCCGAGATTTTGCTATTTATAAAATTTACCGTAATATACCAAAGTACAGCTCAACGATGATGATGACAATCAATGACAATTTCGGGTAAACGTCAAAATCGCAATCTTGCGCAACGGCGGTCATCACTGCCAACCAACTTTTCTAAGAAATGTATATAGTTCGATGAACTGTAGGGAGGTGGCAGCAACAACGAAAATTGATATTTTGCAGGAAATTATTGTTATAGGATACAAGCAGCCGGTCCTGCATAGCTTATTGTTATCGTTCTTGGCATTTTCAGCAATTTTCAGACCCCAAATAGTTACTTGTAGGGTTGACTTGTAAATCATACTTGAATGTATTGTATTCACATGGATTATTTCTAGATAGTAACGGACCCCCGTAATTTATAACAAATTTATCTATAAATGTACTCAAATTTAAATGATCGTATAATATGTTTTCTATAGAAAGTAGTTATCCATTCTAACTTCTTAAAAACTTACTTTTGTACCATCTTTAATACCATTATTTCGTCATACTATCTTGCTTATAAGTTTTTTTTTTAATTAAGTGCTGATTCGGACATTCGTCCGATTGATCAGTTCTAGAGACGGTACTGAGTGTAATATACACTATATGTACTTCATTTTTACTTAATTGCTTTACAATCGCAGGTGTTCATTCCATATATAAAATATAATGTATATAATAAATTTATTTTCCAAATAAGTTAAAAAAGAGGTGTTCACTGGACATTTTTCTTTAGTATACACATATAAAAATAGACAAGTCTATTTGCCGGCATCCTCCTTCAATCCAACGGTTTTGTTGAAGACGATCTACGAAAAGAAATGATATTTAGCCACCTCTTGCAACACTATTACCAACAGCCTTACCATATCTTTATTCGTATCTGGATCAACAGAGAAGAATCCAAGCCGTTCGAATTGGAACTTCTCGAAAATCTTTGCGGTTTGAATCGATTTATCAGCGTAACCGGTCGATATGCTCAACGAATCCAAATTGCAATCGCTCAAAAAACCGCCGGGAACTTCTGCTGGATCCTCCGGGTTTTTATGTTTGAAGCTGAAATAAAATAATTATTTAATTACGTTCTGCAATGGATGTACTCAATAATCTTACAGGCTGGAGTAGCTTCGGATTTCTACAGACACCGGATCGCTGACCCAATGGATGAAGGCTTTCGGTTTCGTGGCAGCCTTCTCCACGGCCGTGCAATTGCAGACAATCTCGACAACATCGCCTTGCTTGTTCTTTACTACATCAGTCACATCCAACACGTATCCGGCGTGTCTGAGACCTACAGACTGAGTCTTGGTAAGCCTTCTATAACCCTTTTCACCGACCTGCAATTATTCGTCAATTAGCAATCATTTTTAACTGGAATTGAATCGTTTTCAAACCTCCATGAAATCATCCCTTTCTATGAAAATAGTTCTGTCGAATGCTACGTTGTGGTTTCCGGCTTCGGGTTTGTTCGGGAAATTGGGAACTTCCACCGTTGTCGCCTTGTCATGAGGATAATTGGTAATGGTGATTTTCAATGGATCCAACACGGCCATGACCCTGTTTGATAAAACTATGCTATTGAATTCTCTTTTTTCAATGATGAGATACATTTACCTTGGGGCTGCGTTGTTGAGGTAGTCTCTGACGAAAGCTTCGAGCATACTCGGATCAACGGTACTCTGAGCTCCGGTCACGCCCAGCTGAGCGCAAAAGTTGTTAATTGCCTCTGAGGGGAATCCCCTCCTTCGCAGAGCAGTCAAGGTGTACAACCTGGGATCATCCCAATCGTTGACGATGTTCTCTTCGATTAATTTAGCGATTTTCCGTTTCGAAACTACCGTGTAATTGACATTTAGTCTTCCGTATTCCCATTGGACTGGGCAGTAGATATTCAAGGCGTTACACAACCAATAGTAACTTGATCGTCTAAAATTTAAAAAAATAAGCTATTTAACTAATTACTTGACGTAACAATTAGTAGTTACCTTGATTGGAACTCTTTCGTGCAAAGGGAGTGAGTGATGTTTTCGATGCTGTCGCAAAGGCAGTGGGTGTAGTCGTAGGTTGGGTAAATGCACCATTTGGTTCCTGTGCGATGATGGGGTGCATACTTTACTCTGTACGCAACCGGATCCATTTTACCTTCCTCCAAAGTGAGTTTCATCCTTAAGGTTGATGCCCCTTCGTCCATCTTTCCATTTTTCATATCCTAAAATACATAATAATAACGTTATCTTATACACTGCTTAAACTACACTTTCAACTACACCAGTACACACATTTTAAAAGGTAATTATTAGTAACATCTATATTTCTAAATACGAACCTCGAACAACTGCAGACTTTCTTCTATCGGACGATTCCTGTAAGGCGATGGTGGAGGATTGAAACCTTTCATCTCATCAGCCGTCTGATGGCAGACGTATGCGAGATCCGCCTTGATGAGTTGCACGGCCCATTCGTACAGCTGATCAAAGTTATCAGAAGAATGTGTCACCTTTGTTGGTTTGTATCCTACAATCAGAATTACGATTAATCACACCTTAGTCTCAACAAAGTCTTTCGTTTATCGTACCCAACCATTCGACGATATCTTTGATTCCAACGAAGAACTTTTCCTCCTCCTTCTCCGGATTGGTATCGTCATAACGCAAATAGCATGTGCCATTATTGGCCGCCGCATATCCGAAATTGATGTTGATAGCCTTCGCGTGGCCGATGTGCAGAATACCGTTTGGCTCCGGAGGGAACCTCGTCTTCACCTTACCACCAGTCAACTTCAGATGCTGCTTCATCAACTCCTGCGTCTTCTCCGTCACCACGTATCCGTCTGTTTTGAAATTTTCACCCGGCTTGTGGAAACACAACTTCTTCATCACATCCATTATACTCAATGCATTGCTGCTAGCAGTATTAACTAAAACAAGAATCCAATAGGAATTCCAATTGATTTCACTTAATTTCAAAAGATCTCACCATTATTTTTCACCTCTGATGCTTTTTCCTTTGTAACCTTTTCCTTGACCTTCTTATCTTTCACAACTGGTGCTAAATCTGCTTCACCTTTTGGTCCCAGCAAATCTAGAATCTTTTTAATATGCATCAGTTAACTATAAATTGAAATAAATGGATTTCAATCTTCTATTCACCTGGATATCAACTTCACTCTTAATGGCTTTACCATCAGCCCATGGTAACTCAGTCCTAACTTTCTGCATCAGCAATCCAGTGTTATACCTGTACCTCTTCTCCACCAGCTCATCTTTAACAGAAGCAATTTGTTTCTCAATTGCCTTCTCTATTTGCTCTGGTGTGACAACAATGCCCACTCCACAGAACTTCTCAAACTCATCATCTTTGATACTGTGCAAATGGCTCAAGACATACTCAATTGCCTTGTCCACTCTCACAGTCGAATCCAACTTCTTACTGGCAATATATTTGGCAATGAATGGAAGATGCTCACTGATCTGTGGCTTGGTCTTTGTTGCCAGATGATAGATCAGCATGCCAGCCCCTTCAGGCAGAACAACACCACTAACCTTAGAGGAACAGAAGGAAATTTATAATTAGATTGTGAAATTAAAACTAATTTAAGTGCTTTACCTCCTTCAGAAGCAACTTTAGGGTATTCGTCACGTTCACATTTTTCAACGTTTCTTTGGCTTTCTGTTCGCTCAAGCCAATTGATATGAAAGATTTGATTAAATCCTCGTCTTGGAGAGCCATATTTTACGGCACCTTAACACAGAATAGGCAGTTATACTCCGTCAGAAGAACTCTTTATTTATAACCTATTCTGACACCGAACCATATGATGTAAAATTTCGGCTGATTTCGGTTTATTTGACAATCGGGAATATGCCACGCTGTTAATTCAGCCAATTGCAACACGTCCACAAAATAAACTTTTAATTAAATTTTATTAAATCGTTAATTCAAATTGCATTTCTTTAATAATCAATTATAAATTTTGAACACAATACATCTTATTAGATAATCTAATCAGACATTTTCAATATCAATGAAAAACTTATTCAATTTCGCAATATAAACTAAAGTAATTAAGAAAACAAATGATTCATGCATTAAATGCTAGTTTAATATTTTGGAAATGCAATTTTAAAGACTATTGTGCAATCAAATTATTTAAAAAGCACCATCTATAGGTGATATTCTAAATCCGATAGTAATGGATAGGCGCTTCAGGCAATTAAGGTTTGAATTTGAATAGTTGCTTGATATCTTATAGATTAATTGATGCACAAGGAGATTTAGAAAGAAACAGTTTAAATTATCCAATGTGTATTTGTTTTATTAAAGATCCTAAGTATTATAAATCTACAAACTACTAATGAAAATACTAACTCGATTCACATCTTGACTTTCCTGAACGACATAAAATTCATAATCAGTCTACCTAGTATTGCGATGTTAGCGCAGAAGAACGAGACGCTTTGCAGCCACACAAAAAGGAAGGTATTTTTGCCTTGAAACTCGAGGAAATAGGCGGGAACGAGCCACGCAGCTTGAGCAGCAAACCATATTCCCATGATGAAGAACGCCACTCCGGCGGTTATCTTTATCTGCCAGATGCAAAGAGGTAGCACGACCAAAATCCAAACGAAATACTGAGAGGTCAAAACGGTGTTGTACGCAACCATCGTTATCGTGATGGTCACAATGGCAAAGTTCAGAGTGAACTTGTTCAATCCGTACCTCACAGAGAACACAATCAGCAGAATGAGTTGTGGTAGAACGATTAAAACGCTCTGCCACATCCCGATGTTCTTGATGCCGGCCGTCAGATACTGCAGGTAGAAGAACAGGGAGAAATTGTGCCTGGTGTCTTTCCTCACCAGGTGGTAAATATACGTTTCGTACAGGAATTTGTATCCATAGAGGTAGTAGAAAAGACTGGTGAGGACAACCAATGATGTTAAACATCCTGTAACCAGTCTAAGTTGGTTGGAATTCGGCACCAAGTACATCAAGTATTGCTTCTTGAAGATGGTCTTGCGGGTTTCGACTAGATGATTTTCGGCGTTCTTCGTATCTTTTTGCTTTTTACTCTTTGGCTCCGTGTAATTGAATAGATTGTTCGTCGCGTAGTACGAGTATTTGCTCAGATACATGTAGAACGCAAGGCTGTACATCAGAGGATACAGCCGGAAATGTACAGATACTCCGTGGCACAAACCAGCAAGGAAATACTTTTGCTTGCATTGCAAACAGTACAGGGTTAGAAGGACCAAAGCCCCTGCAATTGAATCGCAATTTCCTCTCGTGGCTATAGCAATGGACAATGGGTTGTACAACCAGAGCAGCATACTAGTATCTGCCAGAACTTCGCTCTCCGTTTTGCAGGTAGTTATTAATTGACCTTCCAGTCGTTTGCTTTTCTTCCTGTACCTGATATTCTTAATATTCGGCTTATTCAGGTACTCCACTTTCAGGGTTTCTCCTGCAACCAGCGGCGTTTTCGACTCGTGCTTCTGTTTGTGACCATTGTACAGCTTCAAACTGTGGAGGACGATGGCCCTGATTAACAAACCGACTATTACGTCGGTGAACGAGAACAAAACTTTACCGAAGGCATGATGCAAAGTTACGTTCGGGATAAGAAAGAAGGCAATCAACGGGGAATATCTATACGTATTCCTGCTGTACGGAGAACCAAAGTTTAAGACGTGTCTCGAAGCATCCGTGAAGACCTTATAATCTACATCTGTGTACGCAACAGAAGCGTGTTGATCATGATACAAGCCGTAGCAGATGAAGCAGAAGCGAATTATCAACGCGAAGATTATATGCCACAAGTAATGGATATTCTTAAAAATATTCCAAAATTTCCCAATCATTTTTAAATAAATGACGATCCTTCACACTACAATTACAATATTATAAATTACAATCTAACGTTCATGCTCATCGCATTTTTCTGCAGGCACGTCTTGAACTTTCTAAACTCCTCTGCGCAATCATTCAAATTGACTGAATCCTTCTTCAACACACATTTTGCATACACACTTCCTTCTGTCTTGCATTTAGCTAGAACGACAGGGTACTGTCGGAATCTGGCTTTGGCTTTCTTCACGGATTCCATTAGTTAAACTTTTTTGTATTTCTTCAAGATGTGTTCCTTCTGGAGCTCCTCGAGGGTAGGTAAATCGGTACGGAAGAAAATATCGTAAATTGGTTTGGAGAAGAACACCAGCAGTGATCCAGTTGTGACAACTCCGACAAATACTCGGGGATTCCTTTGTATCCAACTCAAATCCTTCAGAACTTTCCTTTCTCTCATCTCACTACTGTTTGGTTACTTTTGGTGGCTCCTGCTGTGGCTGCGCATACAGATACGCAAATCCTCCGCAAACGTAGCTCTTCTCTCTCCACTTCAGACAGCAATTTTTCATGTCCTCTATGGCGTACTGGCAATCAGGCTCTTGGTACCTGTTAGCTGCGGAAATTCGGAACGTTAAACAAAAACATTGACTATAAATATTATATAACTTCGAAGATGCAAGGTTAGGTTACGTTGGGTTGAGATTTGGTACATACATTTCAAGCATGCCTGGATCTTGCAAGCATACGGTTTGCACGGATCTTTCTCCTTATTCATTAATTTCAACCTCGATTTTTGTTTAGTTAATTGTTTAGAACGAAAATAAGGCACTTTACTCCGGCCGAATCAACTTTTTTTTACTTTAATTTAAATGACACATGTCACTTCATATCACCAAGTAGCATCCAGACCTGTAACATAGGCAACCAACATACCTTTAAATTAATTAAATACATTGCAAAAACAACTACAAGAAAACTATAAACTCAAAATAATAATGCAAATTAATGAAAAATAAAGTATAATACTATTGTTGCAAACGGTTATAGACCATAGGTCTTTCTGACCTAATTAAAAATTAATATATTTATATACAATTTATTTAGTATGGAACGTATTTTTTTTAAATTAATATATAAATAACTGCACTGTAGTATTTAATAAAATGATCATTTTAAACAGTTTTAAGTTCAACAGATTGTCAAAATTGATATAAAAAAATTGATTATAAAACATAACCAATCATAACAAAATTGCAGTCATTTCAAACATTATTGTTGATGTGTTTGGATGTTAACATATTAATTTTAAATAAAACTTAAGTTAATTCCTCTGAAATACTTAATATTTAAAGTGTGTTTGTTGAACAGTCTTTGTTGTCTGTCTAGTCCTGTTAATAATTACATTGCAAAGTTTTAACTATGGATCCGAATTTAAAAAGTAAAATTGACCAAGCCTGTAGAACAGCAGAGGAATTCACTAAAGTTTACTATGACACCGTCGATAAGAAGAGACATGTGAGTATATTCACAATATGGAATGTGTTGTATATCATGAACTTAACCTAAAAACATATTGTTTAAAGCTCATCTCCAAGTTGTACCTGGATGCTGGTTTACTATCATGGAACGGAAATGGTGTCACTGGATCCGAGCCCATTCAGAAATTTTTCCTTGAGCTACCAACAACTGACCACACTGTGGTTACCTTGGATGCACAACCTGTTTATGGTAATAATAATTCTAAATATTTCTTAACGTGTTAAATTTATTAACTTTTTGAAGCATAGCGGAATTGCACCTATTTTTTTACATTTATTACATGGTGAAAAAAGAGATTATGGAGAAATGCATTAACTTTTCTAAATTTCCAATAATTTATTTTTTGTTATATATAGAGTAGAGTTTATGTGCTACATAGACTAAAATTTCATTTCATTGGTGTGCTTCGAAGAGTTAACAAGAGTTTTTGGTGTAAAACTTTTAATACAGTAACAAATTGATGAATGCAACAAGTCTGTTTCTATTTGTCAAAAATCGTTGCTATTATCGATTTTTAGTGAATAATTGATTTAACTTATACAAGTATACTGTGAATATGATTGGATTGTGAAAAGAAATAGATTGCAGTTATTGCAAATGTTTGTTTTTAATGTTAATTTTGCTGTGTGCAATTGCATTGTCTTGTTTTCTTGTAAATTTCTGTTCTATTAAAATGACCGATTTGTTACAGAAATGGCCGTGAACGGACAGTTGACGTTTTTGATTCAAGTTAGTGGCCACGTGAAGTACCAAAACAAAAGTCCGAAGACCTTCCAGCAAAGTTTCATCGTGACGGCCCAGGGCGATAAATGGAAGATAGTGAGCGATTGCTTCAGGTTGCAAGAACCGCTCACCGTTGAAAAATAGCATCTGTCTATCTACAACGTGAAATGAACGAAAGAAAACACAAATGTTCATACATGTAAGCTATATTCGCTTTCCTTATTTTTTTTTAATAATGACTTTATAATAATAAATATCAATGGGTATAAAATACTATAAGCTATAATAATAATGTGAATATAATCAGACTCATATATAGTTTTTTCCTCTTCACTTCATTCGACTTTCCCTTATCCTCTCCATCATCATCATCAGCATACATTCTTTAACTTATATAATTCTTTGATATCTTTAAACTGCATTTAAAGTGAGCAAATGAAACAAGAACAAAAAATAAAATAAAAAAATAATACATCGACTAAACTTAATTCAGTCTCAAGGGTTCACGAAAGTAAGAAATCAATGTGTGCGCAAATGTAACAAAAAAAATAATAATTAAATGAAATAACAGACAGGAATGTGTATAAAACAAAAAAACTAAGTAAGTGCTAACACAACATCGCTCGGTAAAGATTAAGGCATATAAATACGTTTTTGGCGGCAATATTTTTTTTGTTGTTTCGTTTGATTTGTTCTTCTGTTGTGCATAAGCTACATTTCCCTTTAAGAAAGTATTTACATGTATACAGATACATATAAATATATATATATAAATGAAATTCCACCCCCTTTCCCCCTATAGTACATGTAATATATAGGTTTATATAAAATAGTTACGAGTTTAACCGTTCAGTTGGTTCTCATCTGGGGGGACGTTGTCCAAGTCGATGTTGCCCCAGACGATGTTGCCCTCGTCATGGTCACCCATCGGGGGCATCTCCAATGGCAGTATCGGTATTGGCTCTGATATGGTATTGTTGATGGGATTACCTCTGGCATCCAACTCGAGCGCCGGGTCGGCGGTGGCCTCGGCCAGATTCGTCACGCTCTTCGATTTCACGCACTGGAAATCGACGTGCCTGCTCTTCGCCTCCTCCTTCTCCCAGGACATGTGGATGAACGGACGCTGGACGTAATTGTAGATCACCTCGGCTCTGCCGCCCGGACGTTTGCGCACCTTCTCCTTGTAGGTGGGATAGCCCTCGATTCCCAACCTTATCTTCTTCAGACCTCTGTCCTTCAGCACCTGCTTTGCCACGTCCCTGTTCTCGATGTATTTGAAGAACCTGTACATCGTCGTGCTGTTCACAGTCTGCGAATGCTCTTCGCCCATCTGCGGAGGATACTCCTCATCCCAGTCGACGGTGTCGTCGTCCAGCAGCACCACGATGTGACATTCGCGATCTCCCCTTTCCGCAGAATTTACCATCAACGGCAGAATCAGATCCTCTAAGAACACTTCGAATTGACATCTTGCACCTTCGTTTGACAACTCGTGGAGCAAACCACCTTCAAAGAAAGAACGAAGAGAAAACAATATAATAAAGGATGATGTATTCAATTAATATGAATTAACATTGCTAATACATGACTGCAGAGAGAAGAAACATATTAACAGTATATAATAGTAAAACAGTATAACTTAACGCTGGATTCTGTTTACTGAATTCACTAGAAAGAATATCAAATAGCAACAGTTTCTTGTCCCACTTGCTGAAAATTTGAATGTAAAGGTAAACCATCAAATGTTACAAAACTCATACTGAATCAGGTGACTATTTACCCATCCAGGGTTGTATTAGGAGACAGTGTCCAAGATGTGCAACAAATGAGATTGAAAAATTGCAAACAATGTTTTACGCCCTATCACACATAAACAAGTTGAATTTTATGTTTACATATAATGAATTATACTTGATTTAATTTTCAAAATAAAGTATTGTATGCACTGCTTGTTTTCATTCCTCTAGCTAGAAGGACATAAGTCCCTTCCACTATAACTAGTGGGATGTGTAACAGTAAATCCAATTGGAAATATATCTTTCAAGACTTATTGCATTAGTGTATTTCTACAGTATAGTAATTAGGAAAATGGATAAACAAGCATAATCTTTTGGACTTATCTCACACAGACACTTTATGCTAAGCTTTGACCACTAGACTATACAAATTGAAGAACCCGATTACGATAAAGTGCAATCAGAATACTGTATACTTACGTAAATTTTGGCAGCGAATTGTTTGAGCATCGAAGGGGACCAGCAAATAATCGCAAGCCTCCCTCAATTCTTGCACGGACACAGTTGGTGGACATCTAATCATGCCGCCCTTGTAAAACTCCAAAATCGATCTAAAAACCATCGCCGATATACCCTCGGCCAGCTCGAATTCCCCTCTGTCGTTCGGATGAGTTATATCCAAACCAGAGCCGAACATTCGGCCAAGCATGGTGTTCGGATGCGCCGTGAATATTGCAGGATCCACAACGAACCTGAAACGCGGTCATCAGCCGTAAATTTATAAACGTAATGAAACGACGACCTTACCTCGTATTATCGACTACCAACGTGATCCTGTCTTCACTGGCGACCGCATTGCCTGAACCACCTTTGGTCTGTCCAACATTTTGCAAAACACGAGACCTGCAACAAGGAAGGTTCACTTTAGCTCCCCTAGTAAAGACTGAATGGTCAGAGTGTACCTATTTCGGGCAGCACCACTGTGGCATTGGGTAGGTACAGTGTGACACCTTGGATCCGAAATTGAAGAACGTAAGACAAGGCACGGTTTGGGCTTGGAACATGAACCATAACTACGCAAAGCATGTACCATGTTTTCATAAGAATAAACACCAAACTGACTTAAACGTATCATTCATGGTGACAGACACAATCAGACAATGCAAATAAAATGCATGCATCAATTTCAATGGAGCAATGTGATAACTGGAATGGAAGGGAAAAGAAAAAACAACAGCAGATTGTGTCTACATGAGAGAGAGGCAAGCACAAATCATTGTTTATTTTGATAAAACTGTGCCTACTGCTTAGGTGTCTGTCATTTGCACTATGCACTATATATGTGCATGTATGAGTGTGTATGTGTGCATCTGTCTATGAGGGGGAGAGAACAATGGAAACTCTGGGGAGAATGTAGAAGTAATGCTTAGGAAAGATGCATTTTTCTGGATGCAAATGATCATGCCCTAATCAAATTGACTACTTGCATCTATCAACACAGCCACACATACACACTAACCAGCTACTGCATGGACAATGCAAATCGCAATGTTACAACATTACCTCATACGGTTTTTGAAAACTCTTCGTCTCCGGTCATCGTTGTAGTCTTCGGTGTCGCTGCTCGTGTCGTTATTCTGGTAAAGGTGTCTTTCGCTCGCTCCTGCCATGCTGATGCTCGGCAGCAGACACTGGACGATGAAATTGAAGTAAACTAAACAGTCGTTCGAACTAATCCAGAACATAAAAGAGAACGCAACGTGAAGAAATAGATGAAATCAGATGAACTGTCAAAAGCGATGGTCGAAAACAGAGGGACGGCATCCGCAACGTTCGACCGCTGAAACTATACAAAAGGCAACGCTAACAGCCCACGCGCGCATTGTTCCAATCGAACCGATTAATATGCGAGCGAAATCCCAAGATATTTAACACTTTCAGCTGATTCCTATCCGATTTGCATAAACGGACTGCCATCTATCGTCCGCAAATTTTCCTCCACCAGCGTTTTCCAACCTGTCGCGTCATCACATCTTCCATTTAACGTATAATACTGAGCCCAATTAATCGCAGCAATCGGCTATTAACATCTTATTAGCACTAGACGGGGCGAATTATTGATAATTCGTTAAGTCGTACCTTTTTATTATCATTCCTTTGGCACGCGTTGCAGGTGGGTGGACACTGAGAATGATTACAATCCTGTCAAATCTGACGTTTAAAGTGGAGTGACTCAGTTTCGTTTAATAGAAATAATCGATTTTAATAACATTAAATATAAATTCACTAATTTTTCCGTCGATCGCAACGCATGGAACATTAAAGACCGTAAGTTCTATAAGCCCCTTTGAAATGTACATATCCAACAGCATTAACTTGCAGTAATTGATAATGGAGAGCTTTTCATCGTACCAGAATGGGAGTTCTAATAGGGAACAGGACTTCCACAAGCTGTCTCAGACCATTGGGACAAGCATCCAAAAGATATCCCAAAATGGTTAGTGTAACAACATTATAAGAAAAAAAAAACAGAGCTTATCAGGTCAAATCACAACAGTTGTTCACTATTGTTTTATCAAGTGATCTTTGCTCAATAATGATCTACCATAAACAATGTTCTGTTTATTTAACTGTTTGTTATTAATTTTCTTTAATCCCCAATAATGTTAATTATCTAGTGTCTTCAATGCAAAAGATGGTCACTCAAGTTGGCACCAGTCAAGATTCACCCGAGTTAAGGAAGCAATTGTAAGAATTCTTTTTACATCTGAAGAGCAGTTTTGAAATCAATCAATTTTCCAGGCATAACATTCAACATTACACGCAGCAACTCGTAAAGGATACAAATGGATACCTCAAAGATTTGCAAACGGTTCCGTCGAGCGTGTCGCAATCCGAGCAGAGGCAGAGGAAAATGCAGAAGGAGAGGTTGCAGGATGAATTCACGTCCGTCCTGAACTTATTCCAGGCCGCCCAGAGGAGCGCTGCGTCTAAAGAGAAGGATCTGGTTAACAAGGCCAGAGCTCAGGCGTTCGGCGACCCATTTCTGCGTAAATAACACTATCAATTGACTGTGTAAGTGTTTAATAATCGAATATTTCAGCGCCTTACAAGAAAGACAATCAATTGATCGAGCTGCAGGATAGCGGAGCTTCGAGGCAGCAGCAGCAGCAAGTGCAGTCGCTGCAGGAGGAAGCTGATCTGAGGGCGCTGGAGGAGCAGGAGCAGTCCATTCGGCAACTCGAGGTAAAATTCGTTTATTATTTGATCGTTTCCGTTTTTACAAGTATTGTCTCTTTTAGAGCGATATAAACGACGTAAATCAAATATTCAAAGAGCTCGGCGCAATGGTGCACGAGCAAGGGGAGATCGTGGACAGCATCGAGGCGAGTGTCGAACATACAGAGCACTACGTTTCCGAAGGAGTGCATCAGCTGCACGAAGCCAGTAATTACAAGAATAAAATTCGCCGAAAGAAAGTGATCATCGCGTTGATTGCTGCAATCGTTTTAACTGTGATAATTCTGATTATCATGTACAGCCGCTGATGAGTCGTTTCTTTTATTTTTTTTTATGAAGATTATTAATTCTTAATTTCCATTCTCAACAAAAATATTGGAGTAAACGACCTTAACTTATAATTAATAATATTCGGCAATATTTTATTTACGTCTACATAATCTTATAACCGATTGCTTTCGTTTAGGTTTTAGTGTACATACAAAAAGTGCAGTGGATTTTAATTACTTTAATACCGCAAATTTCGCTCGGTGATGAAATTATGATATTTTTATATTTGCGTTTGATTTCTCTTCTAATCCTTAATAACTATTGTTCGTGCCGATGCGTCGTTGTCCGGTTAATTGTTATTATAGAGTTGTAACTAAATTCGAAAATTTATTTATAACATATACTATATATATAAATATATTCGTTGTAACAAAAAAAGCAAATGTATATTTTCGTCCAGCACTTTAACTCTATCGCTCTCCTTATTATTCACTTCTTCATTATTATTAAACTACATTTAAAACATGTAGTTTGGTTTATTAATTTTTTTAAAAAATATATATAATTTTCCAATTCGATAAGGTAACAAATACAATGAAATGTGTACTTTACAACTTCCTCTTGATGTCGGTAACTTCATCGATGCAAGACTGTATGCTCTGTGTGTATTTGGATTTTCCGGATTTCAAATACAAAAGTAGCGACAGCGAAAGTTCGATCAAAGTGTGTTCATTAATGTTCTCTAAAAAAAGTATATTGTTAATGCAATTTGATCAGAAATGTAGACAATATTGAAGTGTAAACTTTTATCCTTTTGATTAATGCTACTACTACACTCACCGCTGTCCAATAAATCGTCGAGATCGTTGATAACTTTGCGACACTGTTTCTGTACGTCATTTCTGAACAGCGAATCGTAAGATTTCTTCATGTAAGATATGCACTTGTTAAAATTCCATGGAAATTTCTCCAATTCACTGCAGTTTACTTCGTCTTTTAATATGAAAGACAGTAGAAAGGACAGTGAATGTGAAACATTTTCTATAGCGTTAACTTGACTCTTCGTTTTCTTGTAATTCCTCAGAAACTCCAATACTTTGGTAGGACATTGCGAGTCGACTTTGTTGACTATACATTTAGTTCTCAGACTAACGTCACTTGTTATCAATAACTGAAATAATAGACGAATTAGTATAAAGGAAATTAAATGAGCAATTAGGATTAATGTTACAGTGGCATTCTGTTTGGCTATGCGCAAACAACTGCCGAGGATCGAGTCATCCGGAGATTTGACTTCGAGCTGATTCTGAGCTGACTCCATGGCTGATTCACCTTAAAAAATAATTAAAAATTTTGAAAAATTGTGCGGAAAAACATGAGTAAATTACCAATTAAGTTATCCTTTTTAGACATCAAGCATTCATTTATATATTTAATGGCTTTCCTGCATGCCTTCTGAATCTGATTCGATACAGGTCTCCTTGAATTGGCTTCATATCCATCCTTAAAGTAGTCCAATTCTTGAATGACCATCCAAGGCACATATATCACAGGTTTGGTGTCATCTTAAAAAAAAAAGATGTATTATGCAAGTAAAATGGATATAATTAATACTCACCAATAAAAGTTATTTTTAAAATGTCTATCACTGTTTGCAGTTTGTCAATGAAAACATTAGTGTCAACAACAACATAAATATTATCTGATGTTTGAATGTTCTCATATTTTAAATTGAAGTAACTGAAATTTGTCATTTGTGGACTACCACCCTCTCTTTCACACCTCATAGATTGTATCTGATAATCAAAATAGTTAATATCAAATATTCAAATTGATTTATACGCACATCACTCAGGACTTGTTCTTCAGATATACAAAAGTTATCAATCTCCATTTCCATATCGCACGGACTCTGTTTTTTCTCAGTACTATCATTGTCGGCCAAAGACACATATGATAAATCTGAATGATACACGGAATCACCAGGGGAAGACACAACAGCAGTTTCATGTTTCTTTAATGGAGGCTCTGCGTCAGAAATATTGAACACGTTTCTTCTCTTGTTAGGGGTTGAAGTGATCATAAGGCTATCCGAAACATTATTACTGACTTTATTGCAGGTAGCAGAGATGGTTGGACTGCTCGGAGAAGCCTTCGTTTCATTCAGCCTGGACTGTGCGGGAGTTGAAACATTGTCATCATCAGTTCTTACTCTCTTGTTGATGGGACTCTCAGAGTTACCAAAGCTATCTCTCAGCCTCTTCAATCTATTATTTGCTAGGCACCTCACTTCATTCCTGCTACTATTCACTTGCTCTCTGGAGACGTTTTCGTTGCTTGGGTTTTGCGTATTTCCCCTGTTACGTCTTCGCCCTCTTAATATTTTTCGCTCCGCTGACGGATCCATATCGTTTGAACATCTAATTAACACAACTGATATTTTTTTAAATACTGCTCGATTTTTTTAGGTTAAGTTCTGAAATACGCGAAAACAAAACAAATAAAAAAAGTGGTGCCATCCATCTTTTTCAATCTCCTAATTGTTTTAATTTTGTTAGGTTAACATCTTGATATATTTGTATACAGTAAGTGCTTTTTATTTACAACTAAATTCGTTCCTCGATGAGGTAGAATATTTGTTATAATTAATACTAATTATACATTTATATGAATTTTATTTGTATCAAAATATATGTGCAATATCATTAGTAATATGCAAAATTAAAATATATCATTGGAATTAATATACATGCATACATATGTAAATAAAAAAGTATGAGAGAAAATGATATAATAATAAAATAACAAATTTGAATATAACTATAAACTAAATAAATTAATAAATAAGATATATTCGATAAAATATGTTTGTACTTAGACAATAATAATAGATACTATTACAAAAGTTGATACTTGTGACTGGATATGATATTTTCTGTTAAAATAGCTACTGTAACTCGTAATAAAAGCTGTAATGTGGTGGATCTGGAGGGATGATGGGCGGATCCTGCGGTATGGTCACGCCTTCCGCATCCAAAAGTCTCAATTTTATTTCCATCGAGAGCAGCGTATCCAAATCCTTTTCAGTCTCTTTGCTTTGCATTTTATTCCCCAACAGTCCGTTAATGCCATCAGTCCAATAAGCGAAAGCTAGTTCATCCGGAGCCACGCAATCCAAAGACATCAGATCGACGCCTTCCAAGGCCAACGAAAAGGCCAGCTGATGCGATGCTTTCCTTCCTCTCATATGTGGGCAGTCTTTGCCCATGTACAGAGCTTTAATATCGGAAACGGCCAGTTTCGAAGCCAACTCTTCGGCACTAGGAGCGCTCTTTTCATCGCAATCACCGTAATGCAGAACCTTGTGGTTCGGGGACAATCGCATGAACCAGAATTTGTCTTTGATGCGTTGACCGCGCGCCGAGTATTTCGTGAACCTCGTTCCCTCCACCAAATAAGTCAATCGCTGCTGAGTGATCAAATTGAGTATATCCGGTGTTATTTGCTCCCTCAGCTCGACGATGGGCCTCGCATGAGATTCCCACTCCTCTCTGGAAGTGCGTTCCTGCTGCCACAGAGTGGTAATTTCGCTGTACGTCAACGACTGTAACCTCTGCCTCAATTGCTCTAGCGACAAAGGCGAAGTCTGCAACGCCCTTATGATTTGCTCCCTAACAACGCTGGCCACCTTACCGAAATCTTCAGAAGTTGCTCTCATCTCCTTCCAAGTCTTGTTAAGAAGAACGATGCAGATGCAGAACGTCTCCTCGAATGGATAATCGTTAGCGAAGAACAACGGTTGGAAAGTGGCTCCTTGCTCCGAAGGCGGCTCACCGATCTTCAGCAATTCGCACAAGATTTTCACCAATTCGACGCTCGCCCTTCCGAATGGACATTCGTGCTCGTCCGCTCTGCAGCTGTTCTCCAACACCAGTTTGGTGTAATTGTCTGGATGATTCCTAGCAAAATATACCATGCAGTCGAGAGCCAACAAACCGGGCGGAGTTTCCGTAAAGTCCAGAGCCGGATTAATATCATTCTTGAAGCCCAATTTTTTGTAATCCCTGGTGAAACCACCTGGACCTCTCATACTGCCGGCTCCTTCACTGTCGAAAGCTATTTTCCTTAGTTCCTTAATTTTGTCATGACCATCTTGATCCTACAAACAATTATAAATTGTTTAGATAAGTACTGAAAATTTGGTGGCTGCAAAACTAAGAACAAGCAATAAACAGTAACTTTTTTCAGTTCCATGTTTTGTCATTGTTCTTAGTTTTCAGGGAACCAAAATTTCCAATAAAATAATACCTGTGGGTCCATTTTCGTGACCATCCTCTGCTCAAATAAACCTAATATTAACGTTTGCAGCACGTACAGTTGATGGGCCATTTCGGCGCCTTCGGCAGCTCCCGTTTGAATAATGTTATTCTGAATAACAACCCTCAGCTGCTTTGAAATGAGAGTCGCCGCAACGGATTTCCTCTTAACGTAATCAGCCTTCGTCAGTAACGCGTTGATCAACGCAACAGTGTTCTGCTGCACCACAGATGTTTCTTGCAAATGTGTGATCAATGATGAAACTGGAACCTCCCGTTCAACTTGCTCATAGCCCTGGCTATGATTGAGAACAACATTCTCGAGAATTGATAAAGCTGCTTGATTGATATCCTCATCCTGGGATGTGTTCACCAGACCAGCAACTCTGTTGATGAAAGCCACATCCAGAATCTCCCATGAAACTATCCCATGTTCCATCAGCTCAACGAAGGAAAGCAAAGTGTGTGCCAGCACTGTGCCTTTGCTGTTGCCAGCCTCAATCTGCTTAATGATCAGAGTCAAACCTTGCTTGTTAATGAATTCCAGGGCAAAGGTGATATCAGAGCTGAGTTTCGACAACTTTTGTATGGCCACAGCTTTATCCTCTGGAGAACCTGCAGTGAACTTGTGCAGAATATCTTGAGCAGTCTTCAGGGGAGAGAACTCCAACCTCAAGACAGATCCATTCTTCACCTCGTTCCTGTTCTTTTCAGTGATGTAGTTTCTGTTGTTGTTATCATTGAACTGGAGCGCATATTGTTCCGGTTCAGCGAGTCCCCATTGGTTGCACAGTTCCTGTATTATGCAGGTGAGTGGTTGTTTCTGATTGAATTCCGTCAGGTTTGGTACTTGATTGGTCATCTCGACAGCAATCTTGACGATGTTCGAATCTTTGATTGCAGGCATCTTGAGATTCTGTTTCCTATCCAGTGCAGAAAATAAAAACCTCTCGCTCACCTCTTGCTCTGAATCACTCTGTATTTAAATTAATTTCCCATAACGAAAATTAATCAAAATAAACAATTATTGATGCCACTCCCAGACCATATCTGCTACCAACTGTTACCAACAAGGAAAATGAAGAAGTCGAAGAATCATTAACACGAATTCCACTATTGTAAAAAGTATTTTGCATTCATTTAAAAAAATACTTAACAGTTGAATTAATTTGTTAAATATCATAATACTGCATATATACCCTCAGTTTATTAATTATATATTGATTGATTGTATAACGTGTTGCCCACCATTGCTCTATTCCAGGGTACCTCAACGGGATAACACATTTTTCAGGACAGTTGGTAGCGTATCTCTAACCAATGCTTAGGAGAGAAGAAAAATTGTGATGATAATGTAGATTTCTCTAATTCTGTATTTATTTATAATTTTGTATTTAAAAGTTATTATTTGTTCCTGTCTATTATTATAAACTACTTCTAAACTTTATTTTTGTTTATTTTGAATAATATGTGCATATATATATAGAAACATACGCAAATTGATAATACAACCATGCAACCACATTTGCACACATATCCGTTAAATATGTTACAATTGGCAACGTAACTTTAACCGGTGCTTTAAAGACAGAAATGGTTTTGATATCCTTTTCTGTTGTTCCACCTGGTTCCACTCTGCACCACTGATATTCATTTTCTTGTTTTCTATTGTTTTCATTCAGCAAACTGTGAAGTTCTGTATCATTCTGTATTCTTAAGTGTTTCAATAAGGTTTATTGATAGTTTAAATAAGTGAATTAAAATGCAGGAATCCTTAGAGGATTATATCCAGATTGCAAACAATATTAAAGCGGATCCCAATGTCAAGTAAATGTTTGTAATCTAGTTGATTTTTACATTGTTTAAACTCAAATTGTTTTATAGGAAAGAGGTTCTTGAGACTTTGGAGCACAAGATAAAATGCAAAAATTATGCTCTGAGAATTGTCATATACTTGATTGAAGGCAAACACAAGCCAGATCCTTTCATGTGGAGTTTAAATTTCATTGACCCAGACCATTACCAAGATGTTGTTGAAGAACGATCAGTCACTAAATTGTGTGGATACCCACTTTGCAGTAATAAGATACCAAACATGCCGAATAAGCAATTCCACATCTCAACAAAAATGAACAAAGTCTTTGATATCACTGAAAGAAAAGTATGTGATTGTTATCCTATTGGATTGTTTGATTTTATGTTATTATTTTTTAGAATTTTTGCAGTAATTACTGCTATCAGGCAAGCTGTTTCATAAAAGACCAAATTGATATAAGTCCACTGTGGCAGAGAAAACCAGAAAACTTTCGTAAATATAAATTGTTGGAAGAACAAAAATTGTAAGTAATATTATTTTAATATGATCAAATTTAATTGTCCTTCCTTGCAGTTTATCTCCAGGCATTGAAATCGAGCAGGGTATTTGCAAAGTGGAGGAAAAAGCTTTCGTCTCTGTGTCCAGTTTTGCAGAGACTTGTTTGGATGAAGTAGAAAAATCTGAGAAGCTCAATGAACCAGATTTTCCAGAATTTGATGAAACTGACATTAATGTAAAACCGACATCAATTATGAAGGTTAGGATTGGGGCTAAATACAAGGATAGTGATATGGATAAGGTAGCAGAAGATATTGAAGAGAAATTGAATATTAGCTCTGGAAATGCGGTTAAGAAGAAGCAGGTGAAGTTTTCGGATCTTCCAGAGACGAAGTTGGATGCAAAACCGTCGGGTTCCAAGGGTCATAGTAAGGAAGAGATTGACGATCTGAACGCAAGTATTACGCAGATTTGCAAAACGATAAATATTAAATTGAAACTGAATAATAATATCGGTGACATGCAAATGAAACCGATGAAAAAAGGCGACATCGAGGAACGGTCTAAATCTAGAGTTTTAGATAAAGCGAAGATCAAAGAAGCTATAGCGAAAGTTAAATCTTCCAGTAAGCCCAACCCCACGAAATCAATTTTGATTGAAACGAAATTGAATCCGGAAAGTAATAGTAATAATATGGAGAAGATAAAGATTTACATGGAGAACACGCCGAAGAACGCGTTGATAAAGCAAGATTTGCCTACATACACGAAGAAAATCATCGAGAAAATTAAAGATCCTCAAAGAGATGTCGCTGTAGAGAATGTTATTAAGAAGGTGAAGAAACTGCAGAGCGGTGCAACTAAGGCGGACGATGATCTGCAAAAGGTGTTGGCCAAATTGAAACAGAATGGAGACAGAAAATCAAAGACTGCAATTCTGATAACAGCTGCTAAAAATCCTGAAATTCCGAGGGCTAAGATTGTGGACATCAAAGATAGTCTGCAACCGACCGACCAGAACATCGAATTATTTAAAACGATTTTCAAGAACTGGTTGACCATCGATAGTTTAATCTTTTTGCACGGCGAGGATAAAATTAAAACTACGCTGAACGAAGAGAAGTTGAACGGTTATTTCGAAAGCCTGAAAATTGCCAAACTGGAGTTGGTGCAGCAAATGAAGTACATGGCAATTTGCAAGAAAATGCACTTGAAGGAATTGGCGGAGGAGCAATTCGATAATTCCCTTTTGGGTAGAAGCACGAAGCCGTTTCCAGATTTCGAGGAATTGAAGAAAGATAGCAAAGATATGACCATCAAAGCTAAAGCGTTCTTTTCCGGCGAAATATACGAGAAGGCGGATACGAATTTCCCGTGTGAAACGGTCGAAGAGGAGATAGGTAAACCAGCAGTTTTGCCTCCGATGGAAGTGGCATCTAGGAATGAAATGAGAATGAATGTTTTTGAAAATTCCGCTATGAAATAGTGAGTTTGAATATTTGCTTTGGTTTATTCGAATTTTCATAACTTTCTTCCGGTTTCAGCATTAATCAACACGCGAAGGAGTTAGGATTAGAAGAGTGCGTCACAGAAGATGTTGAGAACTTCATCAGAACGTTCAAATTGGCAGCGTATAATGTTATGTTCAAGCCTAGGATGTGGAGCTTGATCGCGGTTACATTTATTTACATGTAAGTTTCAATATAATCTTGATGTTTAAATAAGTTAATTGATTCACTTTTCTTTAGAATGACCGTCAAGGATGAGGCTTTGAAGATGAAGTTACGATCCAACGATGCTCAAAATTACAAACGAGTTCTGTTCGAGCGGACGAAAGACTGCGATTCGTTCCTGTCAGACACGATTAGTTTCTTTGAAAGTATCGATTTATTTGTAAAGCAACTCGTAACGTCTGATGAGTAATTGAATATTTTATTTATTTGTTTAAGTTTATGTAAATATACTTTTTATTTTTCTTAAGTCGTTTCCCTTCATGTTCCAATTTCCTTTCCTATTTGTCTTCGATGTGCGATTCGTGCCAAGTTTTGATGAGTGAGATATCGCAGTTGTGACGTGACAAATCATTTTGAGACTTTTGTCAGATTAGCTGCGGCGATGAGCCAACGCGAAAACATGCTCTCAGCAAAGAGGGTGAAGGAACACAAGATATGCGACCCGCGATGGACTGCGCACGACAAGATTACGCAGTACAAGGGAGTAGTGAAGTTATACAGTACACAGTCTTATCCGCTCTTTGAATGCTCGAAGAAGTAATCCGCGTTTTGATTTTGTAGAGGGACGCAAGAGCACCGGCACCACCGCTTTGGAAACTGAAATTAAAGTGTTGAGCAACGAGTTGCAAGAGCTTTCCAGTAAGATAAAGACTAACAGGGAATATTTGGATAACATTTTATCGGGAAGCAGGCATCTGACTGAGAACGTTCTGGTTACGCACAAGGAGCTGCAGCTCAAGAATCGCGGAAACTCTCCGTTGGTATCCATCGAGTTGTTTGACATCGAGAAAAGAGTTATCGTGTAATTGTTTGCTTTTCTAGGGGATCATCGAATCCTTGAAGCAGAACATATTTCTGAACAGGAAGAAGATTGACATGATGCACTTCAAGCGGAAGGAACTCAGCTTTAGATTATCGAATCTTGCGGTGATTCTGCTAAATTTGCAGTCGATTAGATTGGTAATGAATTAATAAGTTTGCAGCTGGAGAAGGCCGAATACGAGTCGTACACAAAAGAAAATATCAAACTGCCGGTGGAGATCGAATGCGGACGAGTCACTGGTAAAGTACAGGACAGGATCTTACTGACCGAAGCTGCGATCTCCGTCAGAAACACATACAGAACGATAATCAAATTATTGCGAAAGGTATGCAATACTAACAAATAAAACAAAATGTATTGCAATTTCCTAATACAAAGAGCTGTTGATATTTGTTTATGGCACTTGATTGTATTTTCCAGGATCGTATATTTTACGATCAACTTTTGGTGACGCTGAAGAGGGACCAGGTCGGCCAGTCGAAATGCATCTTCCAGATGACGGTGCTCGGTCAGTTGGCCGTGGAGCAGATGGACGATAATCGGCTTAACTTCTTCGAGCTGCAGAAGTGCGTCAAAGATTCGGTATCCAGACGTAAACTGGATCTGCAGCATGTGAACGAGCAATTGAACGAGTTCCCAAGGAACATGACCATGCTGATCAGGAGAGATGTGCGTCCCAATATTTAAATTGAAGAACTTTCACATTAGTTAATGTTTCGGCGTTTTCCAGGAGGATCAGACGACTTATAGCATCGAAATCGATGAAGAGTACGAAGAGGTCAAGAGGTCCATGAAGTCTGTCGAGAAGGTTTTGAAGGCGCTGAAGGAGGCCGTTTTCGTTAATGAATACGAGAAAATCCTACCATGGTAAGTTTATATTTTACATTTTTTTAATGCAATTGTATTCTGAATCCGAAATAGTTGTATAATATGTATTTAGATTAATCTACTTTTTAATAAGTAGCACATTCTCATTGCTAATTAACAAAAATATGCTTAAACATCAAATATCTTGCTCGAAATCAGAAGCTTTTCGAGTTTTTGGACAAATTAAAGACTTTAATAAAAAAATGTAAAATATTTATTGGTATTTTGTACGGAACGACTTCAAGATTAAATACATGTTGTAATTAATAGAAATGGCTTATGTCTTTAGTTTGAAGGATCAGATGACCATCACCGAGAAACTGACTACGTTTAAGACGAAACACATGAAGGACACGCATGAACTTGGCAAGAGGATCGAGCATGCCAAACTGACTCTGGAGCAGTGCCAAAGTGAAGATAATTTGAGCAGGTATAAAGATGATAATCGAATATTTGCGGTGATATTATTTCTTGAACAGTTTCGAAGCTTCTTACAAAGAGTTTCTGGGAAAGATTGAGGTTTTCAAGAAGAAGTTGAACAAGTGCACGCAGCGGAAGGAGATCGTCGGAAAGAGAATCATCCAAGCGCATTTGGGCTTGAAGTCCATCTACTGCCTGTGCAAAGCAATCAACAAGAGCAAATCTCTCGACGGGAAAAAAACTGAAATCAAGATCTCGTTCTCCGGGCAGGATGTGGATTACCCGGAAAAAGGTTGTTACTGTTGTTTTTTTTTATCCTTTTGTGATACGTTCGATTTGTTGTGCAGCTACTAAAATGGTCGACGTCATCATCGATAAATTGAACATGTTGGACAGTCTGATGCGGGTGCACAATATGGGCATCACCGACGACATGCAGATGGATCATTATAGGGCTTATTCGGTGGTGAATCAGGAGTTTTACGAGCCCGCTCTTAATTTCGATGTGAACGCCGAGCAGCCGGAGGAATTCGATGAGGTTCGGACGGATAACACCGTGTTGACCAGACATGACATAAAGGAGATGAGCAGGTTTTTGGTGCAGAAGAACAAGGAGGAACAGCTGTTTTAAGTTTGATCGTGTTATTTATTCTTTTATTTACATATTCTTTAAGTTCACGTTTTTCTTTATTTATATTTTATACAAAAGTAGTACAACAATTATAATGTAGAGAAAGACAAATGGTTTTATGTGTTTCAAGCGTTTATAGAATTAGTTTGTTGCATGAGAAGGAAAGCTTAATGATGGATGATAGTTGTTAGATTAATGATAGTTTCTAAATTTGATAATTGGGATAAAGAAATGAGTTAGCATAAAAGACTCTTCAGCTTAAGGTGTCTAATTGGAAGAAGTTGTAGAAGAAGAAGAAGCTTAAGTATGTAGTAGATCAGTGATCAACCGTAACCGAAAGTTCACTTCGTAAAGTCCTACAAAGAGAAAGAACAATGTGTTACAATAATTGATACGTGTTGGAATGGGGACAGGATAGAAGATCGAAACGAACAAAAAGTAGAAACAATTATAAAATTAAAAAAACAACTTATCCTAATAAAACAAACATTAAAAACGTAGGTTTACACTTAATGTAACAAATGGATGGATGGAGCGGTTTATATTGTATATACCTCTGCGAGCTTCTCTTTGCTGTCTCTAAGTTTGAACAACTTCTCAGGACCGACCATCTTCAACACGCTGAAACAAACAAACAAAAAATTAGTTGCGATACAGTTTCTCTTTTAAATTTTATTTGTTTTATTAATAATTTTATTTGCAACTTAAAGTGAACAATAAGTAAATTCAGTTGTGGTATTAACACTAAAAACCACAGACAATTTATGACTATTCCTACCAATTTCGTAATGACCGGTCTATAAAACGGTCTAAAAAACGTATTTTTCATAGACAAACTTGTCGCATAAGGTATTTTAAATTGTATACTAAATACTGTATACTAACGCTATAGTCTATTTGTTGATCTGTTGTTGTTAAGCAGTTGTTTAGTCTATTTGTTGATCTGTTGTTGTCAAGCAGATCAACAAATAGACTAAAGCATTGCTGTTGTTAATCTTGTTGTTATATCAATAACCACAACAGTATATCTGGTACTAAACATTGGTATTGCATTCAGAACAACATCTTCATGTATTTGCCGATCCATGATGAATCATGAGGATCTGATAATACTACATACGCATTTTAACTATCCATTCAGTCTAACTGTTGGGCTTTGATGTCTTTCTTAAGTATGAGAAGTGCGGATTTCATTTCATTAGCCGACATTCTCATAAACATGAATCAATTATTAATAACATAATAATGTAATTGATTCCTAAATATATGGATATTGAGTGTCCACATCGATTAAATATCGCATTAAATATTTAGGTTCCCTGTTCCTCGGTTGGATGGCAAAATAGTAAATGGATTAAAGTCTGGATATTATAAATGACCAAAGCTCTCCGTCCTATTAGATCAGTGAAAGATGAGGTGTCCGTTGATGTACATGTACATAATTGTGGGCATCATCGGTGGTCACATCGAACTGCCTCAACGCACCGCTAATGCAAGACATTCGACGGTGATATCCCTCTTCAGGACCGTCAAATTCAGGACGTTCATCATCCTCGATTTGAGCGACGATGGCGAGCTGTTCGATCACAATATGAACTGGATCATGGGTTCCGAACAAGCACCGAACTGCATTTACTTCTTTCGATCCAATTTCAAAATCCTCGTAAACGTAAAGCTGATCGATCTGACGCATATTAATATTTTGAATAATTTGGAGGATCTGCAGATGTTCCTGAAAGGACATCACGGCGATTACGAGTACAATCAGTATATTAAGTACGTGTTTTTCATCGTGAAATTCGAGGAGGGTGATGAGAAGTATTTGTCTCCAATCATGAACATGATATGGAAGAGGAACATGTGGAATTACCATCTGGTTTATTTCGATGAGTTCAAACTGATCAACTTCGTTTATAATCCGTTCAGCATGGAGATCACAACCAGCTCGAACAGCACGAATCAGATGAACAAGTTTAACGATCTGTTTGGTTATAACATTAACGTGTCCATGCACTATTTCACCAAAGACGACGATTTCTTGGTGCTTGGATCCATCGAGAAGATACTCAATGCTACGTTTCAAGTCTCTTTGTCCTGGAGCTACGATGAGATTTATTTAGACGTCAAGGAAGGAAGAAGCGAGTTCTCGTTGGTTGGGCAATTTCATGGGTCTTTACCGGGTGTAAAGTACACGGAACCCATTAAACCTGATCATATTGTCGTTTTTGTTGCGAGATCTCCGATTCTTCCGCAGTACCTTAAGCTTTTCTTCATCTTCAGCCCGATCATATGGATTGATTTACTGCTGGTTATAGTGATCTCCATTTTCGTGGTGTACTTCGTTCATCGGAGAGATTTTAGCATGATCATGCTGGATTTGTTCAGGGTTCTGATCGGGCAAAGCGGATTCTTCAGGGCGAACGTTTATCGCACAGCAGTTCGTGTTTTCCTGATCAGCTTGAGCTTCTTCAGCATCATAGTCAGCAACATATACACCTCGTCCTTGCTGAGCGCCATCCTCACGGTTAAATATTACCCGGAGATAAACACCTTGGAGGAGCTGCACGAGAGCAACTTATCCATTTGCACGTTGATCGAGTATAGGCATTTGATACCACTAGACTTCAGCAACAAAACGATACTGTTGGATCCACTGGAATTCGGAAGGCATATTTTGCTTGAAAAGAACACGAGCTGCGGTTACGCCACCATGCGTAGCCTCGCAGATCGAATAATTTCCACTTACGTCCGGCGATACGGAACTAACGATTTCCACATAGTTCGGGAGAGTTTCGTGCCCGGTTTTGAGGGTTTCATCTTCAATAAAAAGTCTCCGTTCATATACAAGATCAACTCTATATTGAAGATGATTCAGCAAAGCGGCTTGAATCGTTACAACAGCGGCAGCAAGGACACGAGATCCGTGGAATTCCAAGAGTACACCACGCTGAAGCTGTACCATTTCGCAACGCCGTTCGGAATTCTCCTGTTCGGAACGTCTTACAGCATCGTTTTTTTCTTACTGGAATTGATTGTGCGCAAATTTTACCCCATTATCGGTCACAAGCGTTCCGTCGTTGCTGATTAAACGCAATTAATTACTTTGGGTCATCGAAACGCAATGAGACAAGCGCGCTTAGTATCCTTGTCCGTGTCTATCATTTAATGTATTTATAACAATCGAACAATGAAACAGTTTCTTTCAATTCATTTATAACATATGTACTTTGTAGAAGATAGACGACCGGAAAACTAAGGACAGGTATACACAGAACAGCAACAAAAGATAACTATAAATTTCCTCTTTCTACCTATATAGTTTTGTTATGTTCTTGCTTGTCCTTAGTTTTCAGGGAAACGAATATATATGATGTAACATTATCTTTATATGGAATTTAAAATGCATTTGATGCAAAACCATTTATTACTACTTAACTAAATAAGGTGATAATTCTGTTATGACACGTTTACTAAATGATGACGAAATATTTGAAATTACTAAGAATTTATCACACGCAATAAAAAAAAACATAAAAAGTTTATTTTTACTTTTAATGTCCGTCATAATTGTCCGACTATTGTGTTCCAGTTCTTAACTTAACCCAATTCCGTAATTTAACATTCTTAGTTTTACCATCAACATTATTTAATTAAATATTTAAACTTTTACTATTTATTTGTTGTTATAAACTGAAATTGCGTATTTCGTAAAAGTAAACAAAAATTAATTATGCGAGAGATACGTTTGTAATTAGGTGTGTTCGACTGATAACAACATTTTTTTCAGAAGCGCGATGGAAACGTTTACGCATATAAACGCGGAAATACAAAATACAATTTGAATCACTCGAGATTGAAAGATATAATTTACGTAAACATTGAAATAATAACGATAAATACATGCTATAGAATATTATTTCCGTAGTAGAAAGTGTGTTAAAAAGAAGACAATTTGTAAATCGACAATAAGAAATCTGAAGGATTTTCAAGTGGAGCAAAATCTTCATAGCACATTGAACAAATTGGTTCTATATACACAATTTGAGTACGCAGTAGCGGATTTAGCATTTAGCAAAATCATAAGTATTCTTAAAAATACGTTTTTTTAAACTTTGTAAATTACTGAAAATCCGTAATAGTTACAAATATGGATGATAACCTGAGCATTTCAGTAATCGAAGAAATTAATGATTTGTGAAAATGAAGTTCATTTTTCAACTATGAACATACATTTGGGGTGATCGATTCTAGGATTTAAAAAAACGATGTCCAATTGAATTTAAGGGCAGTTTGCGTAAATAAATGAATGATGTTAATTGATATCTTCAGATGTTCGTAATATTTCCTTTGTTCTGCGATTCTCAGCACCTTGATTTTACATGCAAGATGATTTCACGATGCAAAGTATCAATTGTAATTGTAGACGCAAATATTATTGTACGTACGATTTCGATTGATTTTGTTTAAACAACGAATGCGTTTAATAGCAGATCGAACAATGATTATGAATTTATGGATGTATAACAAATGCATAAGGTGAAAATAACAACTTCGATATAATTGGAATCATTGTTTTGATAATTCCAATAATACAATTGACGCGCAAAAAGATGGCAACGCACCTTGTGCGAAAACAAACACAAAATAAGTTATTAATACTCACATGCTGTAAATGGTGGGAAAGTAAGTGTACACATAGACGAAGGGTATGAGAGGAAAGACGGCTATCCAAGATTCTTTCAGCTTGTTTGCTATGGAAATCGCGCACAGTTCACCGCACCTCTGCCCGGTCATTCTTTTATCGGAGGGTTGAACAGTCTCTCCGTATTTCTGCAAATACAAATTTACTTTTATGTTTACTAAATTATAACGAATAAGAAAGTACCTCTCCAGATTTTCCGGTGAAACTTTCCTGCAGGAAATTGGTGAACGTCGGACCCGGACAGAGCAGGGTCACGGCGATGTGTTTACCGATTTTCTCGGTCCTCAGGCAATTCATGAATCCCTAAATAAACAGTTTTAAGAAAGCTATTATTAAATTTGTCGTAGAGTGCGTTTTGTTGTTTCAATTGCATGACGAGTATAGTCGTAAACAAAATGACTGTAGTAGCCATGGAAATGTATAAATATTTGTCCAGGTATTGCAAGTATTTACTTGGAATGTTGCGTGCAGTTCTTACGTGTATCGCGTGTTTGGATGCCGTGTACGAGGCGGAGAACGGGACGCCCATGACGCCGGCGATGCTAGAGGTGACCGCGATTTGGCCGGAGCCCCTCTGATTGAAGTGGTCGATGGCGATCTTCGTCAGATTCACCACGGAGAAGACGTTCAGCTCGAAGAGTTCCTTGTGCACGGACATATCGATGTTCTCGAAGACGGCCCTCTGGCTCCTTCCGGCATTGTTGAACAGTATGTCGATGCCGTTGAAGTGTCTCGCCGCTCTATCGAAAAGTGCCTTGTGCGAGTTGAGATCGCACAGATCCATGGGCAGCACCAGGACATCGTTGTCTTGCAGAGCGCCTTTGGATTCCTCTATCAAATTTAAATAAATATTAGTCTTCTGCTAATCATACTTAAATTGAACTCACAACACGTAATATGACATAACTGTAAACAAAAACAAACCATCGCTTGGAAACAACTTTTGTTTCCGGAAACAAAATCTTGTCACCTGTGAAAAAAGTGTTGCAAATTCAACACATTGATTTATTATTAATATCAGTAAATTAATGCAATTAAACGAATTATCACAGTTATAATTTACATTTGCTGATGACAGCAAATAAACGGCAATTTAATCATAAATGCACAATAATTACACATCGTTTTTTTTCAGACAGCTCTCGTATAATTTAATTGAATTTTTGATTAACTTGACTTAATAGACGTCATTAGCCTACTTATATCAAATTAATTATAACAAAAGTCATAAGCGCCTACTTATATCAAAATAATTATAATGAAAGTAAGGACTTTTTCAATACTTAATCATATTTTATATATTTTTTTTAATTAAGAGCAAAACAATATTATTTTGAGATTAAATACATATTTGTAAGTTAATGAATTAAAACTGTGTGGGAATTACTAAAAAATACTTTTTTTTTTAATTTATAAAAATTAATGATATTCGTAAATTAAGAGCTTTATTTATAATTATGTATATTTTCAAGCTTGTTAACTTTATTTCAAATATCGTTTCCGCAAATTGATGTCATAGAACAATTGTCTGAATGAAATAAAAAATAAACATGTCTCGTTAACCACACGGACTGGTGTTTCAATTAATCCATGACCTCAGTTTTATAGGTATTACATGTAAATATGAATCACGTTATAAACGTGAAGGAAAAAAATGTGTTTACGAAAAATTGCAATTACCTAAACATGTCCTCTTCACTCGTTCCAATTCTCCTCTTCTTCTAGCTGCCAGCACCAACTTGACCCCATGTCTAGCCAGCACGATCGCAGTGTGCTCCCCAATGCCACTCGATGCTCCAGTTATGAAGCATACTTTACCTTTAAGTCGACCTTCACAGCGACAACAAGAAAGAAAAACGTGTTAAAATTAGAAATAAATCTAAGCAAATGTATAATTACATAGCTTATACAATCGTTATACAAATACTGTATTAAGTGTACAAAATTGAAAAGAATTTATTAGCGTGCAACAACAGAATATTCGCGGTTTTACCAAGATATAACTTAAAAAGAACAGATGTTTGTTTATTAAGAGATTCATATATGTGATTGAAATATTTTGGATTTGAAGCCTTGACATTCAACAGATATTAACGTTTTAAACGCGATAATATTAAAATCCAAAGGTCGAATCAAATTCACATACTAAAACGTATAAATTGTATAAATCCGTAATTCCAAATTAAGATATGACATGAATTTTGTTATTGTAAATTGTTTCAATCATATAATTAAGCACTTTATGTCTGGACAATTGCGCTTCAGCATTAACATTATCTGTTAAAGTGCTTTTCAAACTGCGTATTGTTAACGATGTTAATTGCTCCGTTGTTATCTGCACCTTCTCCTTTCAGAATTCAAATTTAAGAACGTTTAACTCGTTTGCATTGCCTTTAATAACTTACCGACGCTTTTTCCGAATCTTTCGTAGAATGCGAGCTCCAGATCGCAGTCCAGGAGGAGCAGAGCCAAAAGATACACGACTCCGTAGACGAAGACTCCAATGCCGATGAGTGACCACAGCATTTTGCTTTGCTTTCGCTGCACGCTCAATCTTCTCTTCTTACCACTTAGCACTACTTAGCACTCTCGTCTGCTTGCGTTCTATGCCAGCGCACTCAAATAAATGTTATTGCACGACTAGTAGCGGTTAAGCTATTTCAATCCAAATTAAGACCTCCTACTCGGAGGAAGAGCCTTGGTGGGAGAGGTGCTGCAGGTGCCGATTAGAGTTCATCGTATCTCGAAAACAAAACAAACGTTTTATCATCATTCATTATATTACAAGTTATTGTTTAAAGATAGACATAGCATTTCCTACTTAATTGAGTGTATTCAAAACATTTTCACAAATTCATTATATTTGCACTCTAATTGTTGGTCACTCTCTAATCTCTTAATTCTTACAATAAAGATAGCACAAATTATCTAACTTATAATTTAGTCTATAATCTAAAGTACACTAAAGTAACCCAATTAAGCTACAGTTTAACTGTATAACGCAATACATAACTGTTATACCTTTTGTAGCTGAAACGCAATAGGTAAATCGTTTAAATATGAAGCGAATTTAACGAAAGTATTGATTTCTCGATGCATTGAACGTATACATTTCAAGAAAATCTAACAATATTTCGTACATCTTTTTACGATTGAAATGAACCAGAATTAATTAGTTAATCGAAAATTGTTTACTGCTAAGCAACAGCTATTAGGAATCACATATCATGGTTTAGAAAATGAGTCACGATTAAATGAATATGATTATTGTGAAAGAATGGTGGGTGTTTCAGAAAGGAATTCAATCATACAATTTATGTTAATTAATTTATGCGCGTTGCAAAGCGGAAATATCGATTACTTGTCTATTAAATAATATATACGAATTGTATCTTATACACAATGTAGTGAATATATTAAGTGTATAAATAATTAACATGATTTTCTATACATATTACGACTCCTTGCTAGGAAATCAAATTTTTATCAATTTGGAAAATTATAGATGTTATAATCATTTGAAATTTAACTATTCATATAAGTATTGTATGAATAATATAAGATTCTAATTAGATTCCAATAAGAATCACATGAGAATTATTTTTTGATGTAGGCAACCAAATGTACACGTTAATAAAAATTCAAAAATATCATAAATTAGTATACATAAAGAATTGGCGAGGGTAAAATTAATATTGTTTTGATATAGTTTAACGAAGTTGCTCAAGAATTAAAGTGAAAAATCGGTAATTTCCATGATTTTTTTCTCATTCGTTTTCAACTTCGTGTCGCTTAATCAGACGTTTGTGGTTATGTCCGTTCGCTGCAGCTAGTGTTGTTGGGAGATGTGATATGATTAAGCAAAAATGGCCATAATTAAATCGATATTTAGTGCTTTACTTGTGATAATATTAGTAACAAAGTCGGCGTTCAGTTTGTACGAGGACCAAATCGGGAAGTTCGACTGGAAGAAGAGCCACATCGGGAAATTGAAGTTCGCCGAGTTCGATTCGGTGAAACGCGTAGTGATCGCAACTGAGGAGAACGTCCTGGCCTCCCTGAACCTCAAGAATGGACAGATTGTGTGGAGGCAGCTGCTGGAGCACTCTGATGACCACAGCGTCGAGCTGATGCACCTGGACACTGAGGTGATGACAGTCTCTGGTAATGGTAATGTCTTCTACGTCCGGGGATGGGACCTGAACAATGGTATGCTGCAGTACGAGTGGAGTCTGTCCACAGAGAAGAGTGGGAAATGGATTGCTACAAAAACACATTTAATCCATGTTGTGCCAGTGGTCAACTCTCATGTAGAGGTGACTAAGTATGAGATTAAGACAGGCATGAACAAGGGTTCTAGTTCGAGGATTTCAACCCCATGGATGACTCATCTCGAGAGGTGTGTTTTGGCTGGGACACACTGGACTTGCCTTTCCAGTGAGAACAGTGAGGGTGGTAAAATATACTCCATTGATCTCAATGGTGATATGAACAAAATTGTGACCAAGTCATTGGATCACTTGATTGGTGCAGCAAGTGGTGCTGTCAAAATTAGAGAATTTAAACATTCCGAGCCTGCCATCCTATTGGAAAGGAACCATGTACATAGATTAGTATTAATTGGAGAGAATCCAACTGTTCTGCCTTATTCCCTAGAGTCGAATGTTATTAGCCTACCAGGTGGAGAGCACAATACAATTGTTCAGATGGAGGTGGTCCACACTAGCGAGGAGAAACCCTTGCAGTTGAAGACCTTCAATTTGGAGAATAATGATCAGAAAGTTATTCCTCTGGAACCACCATATATAGCTGTAGCGCCACAGTTAATCAGTGGAATATGCAGAGGATCCAACTGCAGGATTCTGTACAATAACGATGACAATGCGATTGTGCTACTGCAGTTGCCCGCAGGTAAAGTCCAGTGGGTCAGGGAGGAGGCGTTGAGCGAAATTGTTGCTGTAGAATTTGTCGATTTGCCTTTATCCGAATTGGAGTCGTCCATTGAGCGTGAGTTTAATGAAGCTTCGAGCGATATTTTCAGCATGTTCATGAACCGCTTGGTGAGTCAAACCCGTCAAATGACCACTTTAATAACTGGTAAACCAACTGCATCCGGTAACGTTTTGGTGAGAGATAACTTCGGGCTGCACAAATTAATTGTGGTGGCTACAAAAGTTGGTAAATTGTTCGCTTTGGATACGATAACCGGCGAGATTATTTGGTCCAGACATTTGAGAAATGTGGCGCCGTTCGATATCATGGATAAGAAGGTGATGGTGCTGTATCTGCAGAGGACGGCGCGTTACGCTCCGCTCTCAGCGGAAATGACGCTCGTTGCAAAGCACAGCGTCGGTGGAGAAGGTGTCGTATTCAAGTTCGATCCGATCACCGGAAAATCGATCGGTGGAATCAACATGCTGAACTTCAAGATTAAGCAAGCGACGCTGCTGCCGTTCGAGGATAAGACTCACGTGAAGGGGTTGATTTTGTTGGCGGAGAATAATCAGATCCACGTTTATCCTCCAGACGCGAAGAGCATGCTGAAGGAATACACAGGAACAATGTTCCTGTACAATGCAGATTCTGAGAAATCTATCTTGACTGGTTACACTTTGGTTTATGGGGACGAAGAGAATCCTCAGGCCACACCCACCTGGCAGTTGAATTTGGCTGGTTCTAAATTCGTTGCTTTGAGCATGAGGCCCAGCATCGAACGCGTCCACTCCCAAGGAAGAGTTTTGGCCGATCGCTCCGTTTTCTACAAGTACGTGAATCCAAATTTAATCGCTCTTGCTACTGTCTCTGATGATGCCATGCACAAGCATGTGTTGAGCGTGTATTTGGTGGATGGTGTTACCGGATTGGTGGTGTTTTCCGCCCATCATAAGCGCGCCAACGGTCCCGTCCATATGGTGCATTCGGAGAACTGGATCGTCTATTCCTACTTCAGCGAGAGATTCAGGAGGTACGAAATGACGTCGGTGGAGCTGTACGAAGGGGCGAAGCAGAGCAACAGCACCGCCTTCAGTTCGCACGCCCTCAGCCAATTGCCGCATCCGGAGAGCTTGTCCTACATAATGCCCGCGACGCCCCTGGGAATGACGACCACCCTCACCGAAAGGGGAATCACCAACAAGCATTTGCTCATCGCGTTGAGCAATGGAGGTATCTTGGAGTTGCCGTGGGCCTTCGTCGAACCTAGGGGACCTCATCTGGCCTCCACCCCGGAGGAGGGTTACATTCCGTACATGCCGGAGATACCCATTCACACGGAAAGCATTATTAACTACAACCAGAGTTTGGCTAGGATCAAGGGCATACAGGTGTCTCCTGCGAGGTTGGAGAGCACCAGTCTAGTCATCGCCTTTGGCTTGGACATCTTCTACACGCGCGTCACCCCGTCCAAGACGTTCGACGTGCTGAAGGAGGACTTCGACCATTGGCTCATCATCATGGTTCTTGTGGGTCTCACCCTCGCTTCCTACGTGACCAAGAGACTATCCATCCGGAAAGCTCTCAAGCAGCAGTGGAAGTAATCTTCATGCATAAATAGTGTATTCAATATTTTCTGTTCAACTAGTTCAATTCAAATCATTGTATTTAATTTATTTTGTAATAAATGGACATTCTGTGGGAACATTTTGTACAATGTTGTAAAATTTAAAAAAATATTAATTACAATTAGTGATGGCATTTCCTTAGGTTTTCTTTTTATTTATATATTTACATCTAAGAATAGTATGATTTGTGTTCATCGATTTTATTGAATAATTAGTGTTTGGTAATTTCACGAAATGAGAAGAATGAAGAAAGAAAAAAAAAACTGTAACGAAATTAAAACGTTTTGTTGTTTTTATTGCATGTTTTATTGCATCTCCTTCATCCTGACATCCTTAAAACACACAAATTTAACATCCGTTTATTTCCGTTTCGGTAATTGTGCCAAGAATGTATTTTACAATGAAACTAATTTACTGCAATGCCAACTATTTGAAAGTTATTCTTTTAGTCTTTATTCACTAATTGCAACACGATCTACATACTAAATTCTAATTATGCAAGATCCAAATTATAAACTATATTATTTACATTTCGTTGCTTGGATACATCAAATTGATCTGTCATATGTTGATAGGAAAACTAAGAACAGAAGAGTAATAGAAAAGAACATGTTCTTTATATTGTTTTTTACGCCTTCAGGTTTTCTTGAACCGTATTTTCTCCCTGTTCTCAGTTGCTAGGAAACCAAGAAAGACATGTTGTGTTTATTGTGTTCTGCTTTTACTTGTTCTTAATATTCTGGAAACCGTTTATTCTAAATGTTCATAGTATACAAATCATAAGAGCACTTCCAACAATTGTACTGCATTCTCAATATTCTATTGAATGTTGTTGAATGACTTCATGCTATTTAGAAATTGTCTCGGCATATTTAAATACGCGAATCATGAATACGAGTAATGAACAATTGGCAACGGCAGTAGGTCAAATATTATTAAGTTAAACGACCCACTTTACTGAAAGCTAATTTAGTCCTGTGTTTTCATCGTCCAGTTAACATTTAACCCATCTCCCCGTTCGGCGAATCATTTCATCCGTTATCTCTCCTCCAGTTAAATCTTAACTGCGAGATGAAATCATCAAGTAAATCGAATTGCAATTTAGTACAATGCATTAAGTAAATGCTTTTCGATTTGTTATAAATACAATAGGGTAATAGGTTTATTGATGTACGCAACGCCACTTTGCATATTAGAAGAGAATGACCCAGTTGAATAGAAAATGGAAGAAATTTACAACAGAAACCTACAATATTATGTGTCAATGCTTCCAAAAGGGTTAAATTTATCCATTTTTTGAATAATATTCGAATTTAACAGATTTTACGAAATAATCTTATGCTAATAGTTGATCAATGAAATACAGTTATATGTTAAATGTCATATTGGATTGTCTGGGAAAGATCTATTTAAAAGTATTGAAAATAGCTGTTTAAATAATAGTAACTGACAAATATCAAAGCTTTGAAATTAGTAAGAAGGGTTAATTAAATGTGTATTTTGAGAAATATATGAATAAGTGTTGGTTAAATGTTAACTGTAAGTTGTATACGTTTTTGATTGGTTGAGTTTATAGAAATTATTGATCTAATTCTTATGCAAGGCACGACGTTAAATATTAACTGATAGATGTCAACGTTTTGTAAAGTGCTGATTAAAAGTTAACAGTTGGTTGGATTAGTTTTAGATTGGTTGAGTTAATTCATATGAAACGCATAACGAGTGTTTAATTATTTACTAACAGATGTCAAGGGTTTTAAAAGTAATGATTAAAAGTTAACAGTGAGTTAAATTTATATTAGATTAGCTGTGTTAAGGTTGAAATTATTGACCTAATTCTTGTGTAAAGCATAACGGGTGCTTAAAATTCTTTACACAGGAATTAACTATGTATTAACTAATAGATTTCAACGTTTTGAAAAGTGATTATTAAAAGGTAAGAGAACAGTGATTTGGATACGTTTTAGTTTGGGTGAATTCAATGACTATATCATTTACCCAATTCTTATGCAATACCTAAATGTTGATTAAAAGTTAACTATGAGTTGTATATGTTTTAGATTTGAATGTATGAGTGACCTAATTCTTATGCAAGGTATAACGGATGATTAAATGTTAACTGACAGGTGTCAACATTTTGAACAGAGTTTTTTAATCAACTCTAGGGTAAGAGGCTAGGGTAAGTGTTAAGCTATGCCGAAAGTATTGATTTTGGCGATGAATAATGAACGCTAGCCATCAGCAACATCATCATCCACTCTTCGAATTGAGTCTGAAATGCAGGACGATCGTGCATTTCCTTATTTCAGGAAATTATCGATCGGTTGAGTGGTCTTGTCCGAATGTATTTTTAAAGTTGGCTCCGCTCCAGAGAGACCGCTCCGCTGCTGCGGCGCGGCGACGTCGGAGGCAGCAGCTGGAGGCGGCAACTCTTCAGGCAACTCTCCATCGCTGATCCCGGCGAATCCGAAGCTTGGAGCAGCAGCAGTAGTTCTCGATAGTTGACGCTGATCGTCACCGCCGCGCTGCGCTCAGTACCGTTCTGACGTTTGGTGCGGATAGGCTGGTTGCGTTACCCACCGATCATCTGTCAAACAAAAACACTGGCACTCGTATTTATTATTATTTATTTTTATGATTTTTTCGGGCCCCCGTCTCTCCACGGGTCGTGTCTTCAATTAAAAACGGTTCGGTTCGAGGTGCACGGGACGCGAGTTACCCTCCTCTGTGTGTGCGGCCGGAGGCTCCTGCAGCATCGAGATCCCAAGGAATTTTTTTACTCACCCGCAGACGACACGTTTTGAAGGTTAGTTTTCTCTTTCCAGCACACACACCACTGTCTTTTTCTCTCGCTCTTTTCAAGAACGAAAATAAATAACAGGAAAACACCCAAAAATGTTTACCATTGATAAGAGAGAGGAGTCCCGATGGGCCCTGCACGCTGCCGCCGCTGCAGCATCCTATAAATAGAAGGCAAAAAGTGAGCCTAAAACAACTTTCGGTTTCACGAAAATAGAGCCGTAAAAATAAACAACAGAAGAACGAGAACAGAAGAGGAAGATGGACAAAAAAAAAACTAAAGGAACAACATCGAGCCTCAACCTACTTTCCTCCTGTTTTAATGCAGCGCGACTTTTTCGCCCTTTCTAGATCAATATTGTCGGACGAAACGCGATTTGCTATTTACAATATTACAACAATTCATTAACGCAAATTCAATTCATCATCAATTATTATTCTGAAATAATTTATGCCATCTAACTTGTACTTTACAAAACAGAAACAACAACTTAACAGAAAAAAATATATATAAATTGCGATTTGTAATTTGCAAGATTTCATCAATTAATAATGTCACATTCAATTGAATTTGGGACCCTTAATTTATGCCATCTATCTTGTACTTTACGAAACGGAAACAACAATAACAACTTAACAGAAAAAATATATAAATTGCGATTTGTAATTTGCAAGATTTCATCTATTAATAATGTCACATTCAATTCAATTCCATATCAATTTTAATTAGGGAACGTTAATTTAAGCCTTCTAAATTGTACTTTACGAAACGGAAACAACTACAACTAACAGAAACAAAACAAAAAAATAATAGAATGTACTAATGGTTATTTACAATATTACAACAATTAATTAACACAAATTCAATTCCTCATCAATTTTTATTCGGAAATAATTTATGCCATCTAACTTGTACTTTACAAAACAGAAACAACAACTTAACAGAAAAAAAATATACATATATTGCGATTTGTAATTTGCAATATTTCATCAATTAATAATGACACATTCAATTGAATTAGGGACTCTTAATTTATGCCATCTATCTTGTACTTTACGAAACGGAAACAACAATGACAACTTAACAGAAAAAAATTATATAAATTACGATTTGTAATTTGCAAGATTTCATCAATTCATTCAATTCCGCTTCAATTTTAATTTTGGAAAATTAATTTATGCCATCTAACTTGCACTTTACAAAAGGGAAACAACAATAACAACTTAATAGAAAAAAAATATACATATATTGCGATTTGTAATTTGCAATATTTCATCAATTAATAATGTCACATTCAATTGAATTCGGGACCCTTCATTTATGCCATCTATCTTGTACTTTACGAAACGGAAACAACAATGACAACTTAACAGAAAAAATTATATAAATTACGATTTGTAATTTGCAAGATGTCATCAATTAATTCAATTCTACTTCAATTTTAATTTTGGAATATTAATTTATGCCATCTAACTTGCACTTTACAAAACGGAAACAACAATGACAACTTAACAGAAAAAATATACATATATTGCGATTTGTAATTTGCAATATTTCATCAATTAGTAATGTCACATTCTATTGAATTCGGGACCCTTAATTTATGCCATCTATCTTGTACTTTACGAAACGGAAACAACAATGACAACTTAACACAAAAAAAATTATATAAATTACTATTTGTAATTTGCAAGATTTCATCAATTAATTCAATTCTACTTCAATTTTAATTTTGGAAAATTAATTTATGCCATCTAACTTGCACTTTACAAAACGGAAACAACAATAACAACTTAACAGAAAAAAAATATACATATATTGCGATTTGTAATTTGCAATATTTCATC
>JAFMTC010000011.1:99818-167454 GCA_018845635.1 Nicrophorus orbicollis | reverse complement strand
AAAAAATTATATAAATTACTATTTGTCATTTGCAAGATTTCATCAATTCATTCAATTCCGCTTCAATTTTAATTTTGGAAAATTAATTTATGCCATCTAAATTGTACTTTACGAAACGGAAACAACAATAACAACATAACAGAAACAAAACAAAAAAATAATAGAATGTACTCATTGGTCATGCGATTTATGTATAGGATTTCTAAAGCGTTTCCACGTTAATTGCTGATTCGATACGAATTAAAATATTACTGTACATTTATAATTGTTCCAATGATTGCGTTGTTTGCAATACTTGAAGTAATCTCGAACGGTTTTATTATTAAATAATTATTACTCGTTATTTTTGTTATTTATGTTTTTTTTTCATACGTGTGTGTAAACTATCGTCGCTTTCGATTCCGCAAATTTCATTCAATTGCTTATGCAAAAGAGAAAGATGTTTGCCTGATTCTTGCATGCAACCTGCTTCATTTTCTTTTAATTTTTGTTGTTGTTGCAAAGTATTGCACGTAAATATTTCGAAGAAGAAATTACGTCTATTTAACGTAATTCTTTCTTTGTATGAATTTTCAATCGAAACACATTTCAATTATTGTTTATATACAATTTTTGTATATAGACCGAAGCCTTTATTGTATTTGTATATATTTCTATGAAAAGTTAACTATTAAGTTTCATGTTGTAACTTGTGAAATACAACTTTCGACATAAAGTTAAAGTATTGATTTGTTAACTGATCAAAGATTTGTTTATTTTATTTTCAATTAAAACACATATGAAGTATTATTTATCTACAAATTTAAATTTGGGCCAAGACTTTATTGTATTTACTAAATTTTGTATGAAATAAATAACATGATATTAACTATTATATCAGTTAGTTTGACAAAAAGTATAAAGGACTTTTGACATTAAGTTAAAGTATTGATTTGGTAACTAATGAAAGATTTGATTATAAGAATTTGTTTTCAATTAAAACACATTTAAATGATTGTTTATCGATGTCTTTGTTGTATTTACGAAATATTGTATTAATTTCGAAGAAAAATTAATATGTTGTTAACTAAAGTAACGATTTTTTAACTGCTGAAAGATTTGTTAAACGTTTCTTTGAATTCGTATTCAATTAAAACACTTTTAACTAATTGTTTTTTAACACATTTTTAGTTTAATTGAAGTCTTTTATTGTATTTACGAAACATTGTATCAATTTCTAACTAAAATTAACATCTTGTTGTTAACTAAAGTAACGATTTGTTAACTGCTGAAAGATTTGTTAAAAGTTTCTTTGAATTCGTATTCAATTAAAACACTTTTAACTAATCGTTTATCAAGACATTTTTATGTTAATCGAAGTCTTTTATTGAATTTACGAAACATTGTATCAATTTCTAACTAAAATTAACATCTTTAACTAAAAGTAACTGATAGAAGATTTGTTTCTTTGAATTCGTATTCGATTAAAACACATTAAATTAATTATTCTTGAAAGGTTTTTAATTCACTAATTATACTAACGATTAAAGCAATGCAGGAATACGATTAAACTTGTTGCAATTAATTTCCTGGATTTTTTTATATGCAAATTTGCGCAGATAATTTACACGTTCTTGGAAAACCAGCTGCTTTCTTTGTATTTTAATGTAAGAAGCCTAAAATGGATGTTAATGATATTTCTTTCTATATAAAAAATATGAATATTTATGTTGTATACGATTTATTTAATGTTATTGTAAATTAAACTTTAATTAATCGAAATTTACTTTAGAAACTGATATAAAACATGCGGAAAATTGAATGAAGATTGATTCATTTTGTGTGTTTAGTGAAATTAGGTGAAAATAATTTATAATCTTGGTTTTTAAAGTGCAGAAAAATGTAAATTATTGAATTATTTAGTAATTGTATTTGTTGATTTTTTAAAGATTTTCAGTAGCCTTATTTTGTTGACCAAATTAGAAGAAAAACAGTCAATATAGTGAATGAATAAATAAGTGTATAGAAATGGGTGCTAACAAAGTGGAGGAAAAATAAACGAAAGAATGGAATGATCAATAATATTTACTGTTTAGTAAATGTGTGTTGATAAAAGCCAGTGAAAATAACAAGATGAAAGGCCTTTGTTTCACAGAATTCTACGTTAAAATCGAAGTATCCTAGATTCGTTTTAGTTATGAAAACCTAAAATTATCGACTAATCAAACAACTATAATATTAGCAAATGTACAATTTTCATAAATACAAATAATTCTCTTTTCTTCAGTGAAGATACTCTGTTAAAAATGTTCACTTAATTAATTATGTAATTTTTACGAATCAATTTGTAAATGAAAGAAACCGAGTGATATAACTAATTTGTTTTGAAATTAATTAATATAAATATTAATATTTCTAAGAAAAATTATGTAAAAAACAACTATTTGTATGGAATATATATCAGTTCTATTAGCTTTTTATTTTACAAAGTTAAAACTAATCAATATTCTTATTCGTGTTTTTGTAAAATAAATGATAAATGAATGTAATTTGTTCAGCGAAAAACTGAAATAATTTCGTGTATGAAACTCGTAAATTTAAGCAAGAAAGTTCCGTAAAAGTTACGAGAATATATTACAAATTTGGTGTATTAAAATCAATAATATGTAATCTTACATTGTAATGAAAACACGTTTGCAAAAGAAGGAAGTTACTTGCTAAACTTGATTCATTTTCTTTTTGTTATAAAGTTTTGTATTGCATTTCCGTGTGTTTCATAAACATTTCGAAGAAGAAATTACGTCTATTTAACATAATTATTGTTTATTTTTAATCAATGAACATTGTTTATTGACAAATTTGTGCCAAAAGTCTTTATTGTATTTACGAAACTTTGTATATATTTCTTTGTTAAATTAACACTTTGTTAATTTGTTGTTGTGGTAGTAATTTGCCTATAAGTATACAATATTAAAATCAACACATTGTAAATAAGAACGAAACTTGCTAAAGCTAAATTTGAATGAACTGTAAAAATGTAATGTGATTCTTCGAATTTTCAAATTTTCAGTTTTTTTCCATGTTAACCTGAAGCTCTCTCATTATTAATTTTTCTTCATATTTCTGTTATTCTCTCTTTCTTTTTTTAGAATGGAAATGTTTGTTAAGGCTAGATTAGAAGTGTAGGTAGATAGATGCATTTGCCAAGCTGCGAGGGTGGTTTTCCTAACGGGGAGTGAATTCTTTTCCTGAATACTTCAGCTCCTTTTGTCAGTTTGCGAGTGAACAGTGATAAAAGGTTACAATTGTATACACGGATTTTCCTTCTTTCGAAATGTGCGGGACACGTGCGCTTCGAGATATTTTCATTTCTTTAATGGCATTCGTGTTTTCCCAGAAGGAATAGAATGGAAAAGACCTCCTCCAACACGATTGTTCAGAATGAAGTTGTACTGAGAAGTCTGTTCGTTTTTGGAAACCAATTGGTGAGGATTAGGATATTCATAGATGAATACTAATTTTAAACAAATTTACGACAAAATCGATAATTGATGGTATTATGGTTTGAAATTTGGTTAAATTTATGACACAAATAGATGGATATTTACAATAGAAGATTCTAAACTTTTACGAATTACGAAAAGAAAGATAATTATTTAACTTTTTTTCAGTGACATTCAGTTGTTTATAAGTTGTAAAAACTAATTCATCCAATAGATCTTACTTAAAAGATCAAAACTTGAAAATGTATGAAACATTGGGTATGATAATTTAAATTAACTAAATAATTCCAATATTGAAAGATTTGGTTCGATGGTTTTCAATGAGTTTTAGTTTGTTGATTAGTTGTAATAACTAACAAATCATTATTTAAGATAATTGGAAGAAGAAAAAGTGAAAATCATGGAATTTTTCTTTATATAATACGAAAAAAATGAAACATTTTGTTCGATAATGTTAATAAATAGTGAATGATTTGATTTGTATGATTTGTTATGTATGTTTTACTTGGATTCGTACGTAAAAGTTACTATTTGTCCATGTCCGAAATGAGATTTTAGTGAATTCGAAATGTAATTGGGTTTGCGCAGAATTCAATCTTCGACAAGTTTTAATTGATTTATCGAGGCTTTCCGCGCGTAATTCGATACTAACTAACTATACATATATTTATACACTATGCACACTATGCATTACAGATTTCCGGTTTTGAAAGCCTTTAATTGACCCGCATTTAAATGGAGTGCGCAATTACAGGTCGACGGAGACGGCGGTTCGAGCGAGATCGAATTAATGGTTTTGCCCAATTAACACAGCATCCACATCTCTCTCTTTCTCTCTCTCTTGACGACTATTTATAACTTTCTTACTAATTTCGACATTTGCCTGCTCTGCATTATTTGTTTTCCTTTTTCGGTGGACCGGTCACCAGTCACATCACAGTTTCACCTACTAATTCTAAACCGAATCATTATTAATTGATGTTAGTTTTTTTTGAACATAACATTTGAAACTCTTTAGTTATTTGATGTTCATTCAATTTATTCAGTTTTAATTTAGAATTTCACGTCGCTTTAACTTCTTTGTTTGTGTTGATTTTAATATTGTATTCTTCTAGACAAATTACTGCCACGACAACAAATTAACAAAGTGTTAATTTAACAAAGAAATATATACAAAGTTTCGTAAATACAATAAAGACTTTTGGCACAAATTCACGTCCCTTTAACTTCTTTGTTAACAAAGTAAGAAAAGTTACAACTGTTTCTCGAAAGAATTGATTTTCAATGATTTCTTTGATATTTTGTTGTAGTTAAAATTCTTATTGAAGTATTTAATTCAATACATGTTTGCTAGTATGAATTGTAATTTGTTCTCAATTTATGAATTTTACAAAATATTGAATTTTCTAATTCTAATTAATTTTGAGTTTTTTTTTTGTATAGTTGCTACATTTATTGTTTTATAATTGTATTTAAACTGCATCTTTGTGTATTTAAAATACATTTTTTATCATCAAAAAGGAATTAATGTTTAATAAGAAGTGATTTCTAATTTAACGAAAGCGTGAATTTTTAACTATTTGTTTGATTATTTGATATATTTACAATACTTATTGAAGTATATGTTAATGTTTGCTCATTTGAACTTGAATTTGTTCTCAATTTACGAATTTTCGTTTTACGAAATATTGAATTTTCTAATTTAAGTTTGAAATTTTTTAATAATTAATGGTTAATAACAAAAGATTTCTAATTGAATGAATTTTCAATTATTTGTTTGATTTTTTGATATATTTTCAATACTTAAGGAAGTAGATGTTAGTGTTTGCTCGTTCGAACTTAAATTTGTTTTCAATTTATGAATTTCCGTTTTATGAAATATTGAATTTTCTAATTTAAGTTTGAAATTTTGGATAATTAATGGTTAATAACAAATGATTTCTAATTGAATGATTTTTCAAATATTTGTTTGATTATTTGATATATTTTCAATACTTATTGAAGTATATGTTAGTGTTTGCTCGTTCGAACTTAAATTTGTTTTCAATTTACGAATTTCCGTTTTACGAAATATTGAATTTCCTAATTGAAGTTTGAAATTTTTGATGATTAATGGTTAATAAGAAATGCTTTCTAATTGAATGAATTTTCAAATATTTGTTTGATTATTTGATATATTTACAATACTTATTGAAGTATATGTTAATGTTTGCTCATTTGAACTTGAATTTGTTGTCAATTTACGAATTTCCGTTTTACAAAATATTGAATTTCCTAATTGAAGTTTGAGATTTTTGTATAGTCATTAAACACTTATTGTTTTAAAATTGTATTTAAACTGCATCTTCGTGCATTTCGTTTGTTGATATGAATTTAGTTCTCTATTTTACGAAATATTGAATTTGCAAATTTGCATTTTTTGTGTGTAGATATAATACGTATTGTATTCAAAGTATATTTGAACTGATTTTTTACTTGCGTTTGCTCTCAGTACTTTATATTAGTACACACTTTATGAATTGTAGTTGTATGAAAATGATAGACTTTGAATTTAAATTAGTTCTCACTTTATCTCACTATACGTTATACAAAGTAATTTCAATAGGAAGTTTGAGATTTGTGTATAATTACAATACTTATTAATTTCAGATTAAGTATAAATTGCATCTTTATGTATTTGCAAAGTTTTCAATTTACTAATTTTCGTTTAATGAAAGAATGAATGTGCAAATATTAGTTTTAAATTTTGATGTGGTTTCAATGGTTTTTGAGTTATGTTTCTTTTGACTTTTCGAAATGAAATTAGACTTTACTTTACCAATTTACGTTTTACCAAATAAGTAATTTCAGATTATTCTTTTATGTTAGTAATCATAATTTTTTTCAAATACGTTTAAACTGCATATTTTATGTATTTCAAATTACTAATTTTCGTTTTGTATAGTTTCTATAGTTAATTAAACTGTGTTTTTGTTTTTTCGAAATGAGTTTAGTTCTCACTTTATGAAACATTCTCATTCTTATTTCGAATGATATCAAATTGCGTTTCAATTGTAAAGTTTTCAATTTACGAATTTTCGTTTTACGAAAGAATTAATATGTAAATACACCCATACCTCACTTTACGGCCTTCCACGAAACTTGGCCGCAAAGCGAAAAGCCGTATAAGAAATCAATTATTGCGCTTGCGCAAAATTGGCAATATGTAGATATATCGAAAAAAGTTTTTTTTGCCGTTATAGCGAAACATTTTAGGCCGTAAATCGAAAACGTGCCTTAATTGAAGAGCGAAATGCCGTACAAAGAGCGGCCGTATAGAGAGGTATGGGTGTATTAGTTTGAGATGTTGATGAAGTCTTAATAGTTATCAAGTTTCATGTACCATTAAATGTATTTCATTGTTTTTGTTTTTTTTTTTGAAATGAAATTAGTTCTTACTTTACAAATTTCCTTTTTACGAAATATTTAATATCTAGATCCATGTACAAATAAATTACCATCTACGTTTTTTTTCCTCCACTTTTTGATTTGAAATTACATGTGACTTTACGAATATCTGGTTTTTAGAAATAAATAATTTCTTAATCGTCTGAGAGATTTAGATTTCATTAAAATACGAATTGAATTAGAAAAATAATTAATTTCCATTTGTTTGTATTAGATATTCGAAATACACAAATTCACATTGTTTGAGAGGTTTCATTAAGGATTAATAAAGATGAGAAATAGATTGGAAGGAAATGAAATTTTCAAGAATTTTATTAATTTTATATCAGATTAGATTAAAAATAATTGAGGATTAAATTATTTGCTTATTTGCACTGCACTTCATCGTGTATCTATTGTAGTAACCTCTCACGTATATCAAAATTATGCCACGTCACATCCAAATTTACAGCTCAGTTTTTAACACACGAAGAGAATATGAAATACCCTTTGAATGTTGCTTCTTTTTAGCTTTTGGCACAACCTTTTCAAACGCACCCTCCGCAATCTTTTCACCCTTTTCATTTCTACACGTTTCCAACCCCTCAGTATTAATTTCGCTAAAAACCGACAATATTTGCAATTTTTTGTGTGTATATTGTACAAGAATATTAATTAATATTTGGATTTATTGAATGAAATTCTCAGAATATCATGTTTGCTATTCAGGAAATAAAAACTGTTACAAACTCTCGTATCTCTTTCGTCACGTTGTTAAGATTCAACTTTTCTTCGGAGAATATTTAATTACGTTATGAAATATTAACGAAATTAAATATTTGCTCCAAATGTGTGTCACACTGGTGGTGTTGCGCGTTTCCAAGAAATTTAATTACGGTTTCTGCAATCATCTGAGCTTGAATGTTTCCTTCGTAATCTCTCTGCATTTTTGCTATGAGTCGAAATTTGTGCAAAGTTTCCTATTAGTTCTTATATTGATTGTTGTATGCTTTTCTGCGTAATTTACGAAAGACTTATTCTAATAATGTAAATGAGGAATTCTTCGTATGTACGGGGTGTGTTTATACCAAAAAAATAACAAACAATGAGACGCAATTACAGTAATTGTAATTGGAAAGGACAATTTTTTGTTTTTTGGGTGGAATGATTCATGAATATAAGTTGTTTTGTTGACTCGCATTTTCGTGTAATTACACTTGTATCCGGGCATTCTTGAATTCGGTTGAAAAAGGTCAATCTTTTCGTAAACTATTGGAGGAAAATTGAGGAATTACTTTTGATATGTTGTTTGTATTTGTCTCAATAATAAATGAAACCCTTATTTTTTTTAAGGGTTTTACCTCCATTTAAGGGTTTTATTTGACCGAAAAACGAATAACAATGAAAGAATTATCCTTTGCAAAGATTACTTAAATTAAATTGCTGTTTAATTGAATGGAAAGATGATAATTTTGAAAGTCAGTAGTCAATATAAGATTACTTTATAGTAAAACCCTTAATTTTTTACCCCGATTTAAGGGTTTTATTTGACTGAAAAACGTATAATTATGAAAGAATTACCCTTTGCTAAGATTTCTTAAATTAAATTGCTGTTAAATTGAATGGAAAGATGATAATTTTGAAAGTCAGTAGTCAATATAAGATTACTTTCTAGTAAAACCCTTAAATTTTTACCCCGATTTAAGGATTTTAGTTGACTGAAAAACGTATAATTATGAAAGAATTACTCTTTGCAAAGATTTCTTAAATTAAATTACTGTTTAATGGAATGGAAAGATAATAATTTTGTAAGTCAATATAAAATTACTTTCTAGTAAAACCCTTAAATTTTTACCCTGATTCAAGGGTTTTATTTGACTGAAAAACGTATAATTATGAAAGAATTACCCGTTGCAAAGATTTCTTAATTTAAATTGCTGTTTAATTGAATGGAAAGATAATACTTTTGAAAGTCAGTAGCCAATATAAGATTACTTTATAGTAAAACCCTTAAATTTTTACCCCAATTTAAGGGTTTTATTTGACTGAAAAACGTATAATTATGAAAGAATTACCCTTTGCAAAGATTTCTTAAATTAAATTGCTGTTAAATTGAATGGAAAGATGATAATTTTGAAAGTCAGTAGCCAATATAAGATTATTTTATAGTAAAACCCTTAATTTTTACCCCAATTTAAGGGTTTTATTTGACTGAAAAACGTATAATTATGAAAGAATTACCCTTTTCAAAGATTTCTTAAATTGAATTGCTGTTTAATTGTATGGAAAGATGATAATTTTGAAAGTCAGTAGTCAATATAAGATTACTTTATAGTAAAACCCTTAAATTTTTACCCCGTTTCAAGGGTTTTATTTGATTGAAAAACGTATAATTATGCAAAAATGACCCTTTGCAAAGATTTCTTAAATGAAATTGCTGTTTAATTGAATGGAAAGATGATAATTTTGAAAGTCAGTAGTCAATATAAGATTACTTTATAGTAAAACTCTTAAATTTTTACCCCAATTTAAGGGTTTTATTTGACTGAAAAACGTATAATTATGAAAGAATTACACTTTGCAAAGATTTCTTAAATTAAATTGCTGTTTAATTGAATGGAAAGATAATACTTTTGAAAGTCAGTAGTCAATATAAAATTATTTCCTAGTAAAACCCTTAAATTTTTACCCAGATTCAAGGGTTTTATTTGACTGAAAAACGTATAATTATGAAAGAATTACCCTTTGCAAAGATTTCTTAAATTGAATTGCTGTTTAATTGAATGGAAAGATGATCATTTTGAAACTCAGAAGTCAATAAAAACTACTTTATAGTAAAACCCTTCATTTTTTTACCCGGATTTAAGTGTTTCATTTGAACGAAAAACGAATAACTATGAAAGAATTATCCTTTACAAAGATTTCTTAAATTAAATTGCTGTTTAATTGAATAATTATCTGTTGTTTATATAAAATGACCTATTTTGTTTCGTAATGCAAAGCCAACTGTGATTCCGATCTAGTTATTCTTTTTTTTTTTCGTTGATTGGATGCCAATGTTTTATGTTTATTTTGTTTTTGTTTTTTTGGAGTTTACAGCTATACGCATTGCTAATTACTTACTATAGCTTTTTTGTTCTTAATTTATTTTAAAACTTTAATTATATACGTGAACCGTCGAGCCGAGGAGAACTCTCCTCTAAACGTCTAAAAATCTATTAATTAATTGTTCGTCCGTTTCCATTCCTCTAATTACTGTTTTGTTTTTAATTAAGTTGCAAACAATCAAATCATCCTTGTTTCATGAAATTAACACTTATTAATAATATAATAAATTTGTTTGTGTTCTTCTTGTAAATTTCGACGAGCAATTGTTCTTAATTGGTTTCGATTTTATGTTCCACTCTGCACTGGATCTTTATTTAAACCTGGCGCGAAGCTATAAAAGTAAGTTTAAGACTATTTACGGAATTTACGATGTCTTAAATCTGGACGTCGCACTAGTTTTTGACAATAGTTTATTTGGGGTATCCTACCAAAATATCAACATCTCTAAACTACTTTAAAGTGACTCACTTTGTTTGCTATTACTTTAACCATTATTGGTCCTCTCCTTACCAGTTTTACTGCAATGTTTGTTGTGAACGTGATGAATTTATTTGGAATTTTTCAGCTGTAATTACTTTATTTTCGTTGTTTGCCTATTGGGAATTTAGATGGAGTTTTTTTTGGATAATAAGATGGAATTGCTTAATTATTAATGGATTTAAAACTGTTTTAAAGTGTTGTTTGCTTAATTTAACTTTGTTCGATAACTAATTTTACTGTGAAGTTTATTGTGAGTTTAATGGATAATTTGGAGTTTTGAATTATTGTTGACTGAAATATAAAGAGATTCTGTATCTTAAGAGTAATGAAAAACGTTGCTGAAATTTGTAATGAAAAGAAATAATTATTATTTGGAATTTGGTATTTTCAAATTTTTGTGCTTATTTGAAGTCAATGCTTTTGGATTCGAATTATTGAGAAAAATGTTGTTGAAAATTTGTATAAAATACACCCATACTTCGCTTTACGGCCTAGATACGTTCCACGAAACTTGGCCGCAAAGCGAAAAGCCGTATAACGAATCAATTATTGCGCTTGCGCAAGATTGGCAATATGTAGATATATCGACATGGAAAACAAGCTTTTGTGCCGTTATAGCGAAACATTTTAGGCCGTAAATCGAAAACGTGCCTTAATTGAAGAGGACCGTTATAGCGAAATGCCGATGTATAATTATTTAGATTTTCGTTCTTTCAAATTTTTGTAACTTTTTTTACATAAGAAGCAGATGATGAAACACGTACAATTCATATATTCTGACATATTATTACATTTTGCTTTTGGATTAATTGAAAAATAGTAATTATTTGGAGTTTTTAAGTGATTTTTGTAGCTTATTTTGATATCATCAAGCAGATGATGAGAGAAACAAACTTACAATTCTTATCAATGTGTAGCTGTTTCTTATCATTTCGTGTTTCACTTTATTGTTGTTATCCAACGTACAGTTGAGGAATTATTTACATTTGTTTTTGACTTGATATTTGTGTGTACGAAGCGAAGAAAAACTCTGTCCGACGTGAGTTTCTCCGTCTGCCGGCGTTCGGCCGAGAGAGTTGTCGAGAGTTTAGTCAAGCACTGGCCGCGCTCCGGTGCGGATCACTTCCTTCTTTCGAACCATTTGTGCACACGCTGCACACGCTTCATCCTTCCACGGTTCTCGTTTCACTTGTGCAAACCGTCGAGGAATACACCGCAATCATCGTCGGGCAATTGCGTAATGCTCATCTTCTCTGCTTCAGTTAACTCCGGTTGTGCTGGACGTCGGTTCCCCTGAGTGAGGCAATTTCGATTCGATTGTTAAGACGACGACGAGGATGACGGATCAAGGAATTCTCAACTCTGCTCACATCTCGATCTGATTCACCACACATCAAAATCACATGTAAGTGCACTTTTAACTCATCTCTGTTGTTAATACGCACTACTACTTTCAAGTTTTCGTAAAGTTTAAATATAAGAATGATTCATTAACTAACTTGAGAATAACGTAAGACTATACGTACATTTAGCTAAGAGTTATTCAGTGAATGTATTTATGATCTGCTCATTCAAGAAATTGTAATGCAAAAAAGTAATGGATTTTAGTGATTTACAATGACAGTAAAAGTGCTTTTGTAAACATAACATTAATTGTATTGTGTTATATGCAAATCTTTGTCATTACTATTTTTCATTTAAACAAAGCCTTTACATTTAAATTCTTTGTAAATCTGTGTTATTTTCAACAAAATATTTATAGAATTTTAACATTTTGACTAAACATATTACGTTCTATGGAAATGTGTTTTAATTTTTGTAAAAAAGGTGAAAATTTTTAGTGATTCAAATAATACAAATAAAAAAGGGAAGTTTGAGAAAAGGGAATTGTATTTTTAAATATTTGCAAAGATATGAATGATAATCTTCCAACATTAATCAAATCGTAATAATGAAAAAGTCTGTATTTGTTAATTTAAACTTAGAACAAATTGATTTGTATAGAAAAAAAATCTGAAATTTAAGGATTTTCAATGAAACGTTTATTGTTTTATGTTCTATGCAAATATTATTATTCTCAAAACTACTGTTGAAATATTGTAGACGTTTCTCGTTGCATATTTTCTTTTGTAAATAAGCATCCATTGCGGTTTGTTCTATGCAAATATTTGTTATTTATCCGCAAAATCAGTAGTGAAGTGTTGAATTTTAGAGATTCGAACAGAAAAAGCGAAATCTCTTTGTATACAAAAGAATTGATGTGAAATCTTCAATTGCATTCGTATTTTTTTAAGACTTTGCAAAGTTATGAATGATTTTCTACCAATTTTAATCAAATTTTCAATATGAAAAATAACTTTATTTGTTAAGTTAAACTAAAAACAAATTGATTTGGTATAAAGTAAACAGAAGTACAAAAAAGTATTCTGAAATTTAAGGGTTTCAATGAAACATTTATTATTTTATGTTCTATGTAAATATTATTATTCTCAAAACTACTGTTGAAATATTATAGACGTTTCTCGTTGCATATTTTCTTTTGCAAATAAGCATCCATTGCGGTTTGTTCTATGCAAATATTTGTTATGTGTCCGCAAAATCAGTAGTGAAGTGTTGGATTTTAGAGATTCGAACAGAAAAAGGGAAACCTCTTTGAATACAAAAGAATTGATGTGAAATCTGCAATTGCATTCGTATTGCAAATTTGTTGCATAATCCACAGGAATACTTTCGGTGTAATTCGAGCATTCAAGGTTCCGTAAATCAAGGAAGTCACTGCTATTATTATAGTTTTTTTCTATATGTAATTGTATGTTTGCTTTGAAGTTGCAATTTCTTCAATCATCTGGCTTCTGAAAACTATGATTACATTGTTTCTGTTATGATATGTAACTTATTTGAGTATTGAAAGTTATATGAATACTTGGAAGAGAAAAGCTATTCATGTTTTAAAAAGTGCAATGCAAAGTATATAAAGTTATAAATTATTGTTTATAAGATAAGATAATGTCAGTAATTAATTTAATCAAGTATTAATTGGAGATTTTTCCTAAACGTAAAGAATATGAATCATTTTATTGTTGTTTATTCAATTAAAAGAAAATGTATAAGTTATTAAAAAGTAAAAAAATAATCTAAACCATCAAAATTACGTAAATTACGCTATACGGCCGCTCTTTATACGGCATTTCGCTATAACGGCCCTCTTCAATTAAGGCACATTTTCGATTTACGGCCTAAAATGTTTCGCTAAAACGGCCAAAAATACTTTTTCGATGTCGATATATCTACATGTTGGCAATCTTGCGCAAGCGCAATAATTGATTCCTTATACGGCTTTTTGCTTTGCGGCCAACGTATCTAGGCCGTAAAGCGAGGTATGGGTGTATTTTGTTATAAAATATGTTGTTTTTTTGGATTTAGATAAATATTTCAAGTTTCACTAAAAATAATTAAATAAACTAGCCGAAAGTCCAATAAAGATGTAGAAAAAACATATTGTATTTCAATCATATCGTTGCAATTTGTAGAAATATGAAACATTCAATGTGGTTTAATTGTTATTTTAATTAATTAGAATTGAAGTGAATGAATTTGTTAATTCTATTAAGTTATTAGTCATACTTTATAGTATATAATGCACAAAGGCAAAATGCAAAAATACAAAACTTTCCAAGAAAGTGCTTCTTTTTGTTACTGAACTTTTAGTGTAGATTGAGTTTTTGAAACCTGTTGAATAATACAAAATCACAGTAATTATTATGTTCTTTAAGAGATGACGATCTATGCGCAGGTTCACTATATGTAATTATAGCTTTACAGGTATGCTTCGAGTTCAAAGTATCATTTATAATTTTAGATTTGAATACCGTTTCTTTCGCGTTACGATTGTGATAATGAACTACGTATTATGTAAGTGTAACTTAATCATTTTCAGGATTGATATGTGAATTGAAGGTGTTTAGTGGTTGAGTTGAGTTCCTGCTGTAAATGTATCATTCTTGATAGGAAGGAATGTGTTTGTGGTAAAGTGATTCGTAATAATTATAGTTTAGAAAACAACTATGATACACTTATTGAAAATTGACTTGGAAAATGAAAAACTGTGTATATTTATGATTTATTAAAGCGCGTGATTCAGAGTTATCCATAAATAGTCATTGCTTAATCCAGCTACACTGACTCGACTCGACGGCTATCCGTTCCTCTCTCTTTCTGCACTATCTGTCACTGTGCATGTGTCGTGTCTTTCTGTCTTTGTCTCAATACCTGCTCACATCTAATCTAATCTATTTAAAACCGACGTCGTTTCGCTGAATATCAACTTGCACGAAACAATGTTGGAACGTGCACGGAAGGAAGAGCGCCCTTTCTTCGATTCAACCTCCTTCAACAACTTCTTGGTTCGTTCGTCTGGCATACATTTTTCCCATTAATTCGTTATTCAACGACACACTCACACACAACACGGCCTTCGTTCTCCTCTCCATATTCGTCCGTTCCATTACCATTGCAAAATCTCTTCCTGCTAGAGCCGCAACAAACAATTCCTTTACGCTTTATTCATAAATTTAATTGTTCCTTTTCCATCCATTCCACGAGTATTATTTCTTTATAATTGATCGCACCTGGAATTTATTACTGCGAATGTGTTGATCGAAATGTTTGTATAATAAACAAACTCTCCATGCATTCTTTCATATAGTTTCAAAATATTTTTGTTTTGATTATTTCGGAATAGAATCAGACGTTGGTTTTTTTCTGTTAAATTTATGTTTCTTTCGAAATTGATCCGCTTGGCAATGAAGTGTTTTCTATCGAGATTCGTGGAAAGTTCGCCTTGGCAGTGAAAACAACAGTTATTAGACTACTGTTGATTCTCTCTTGAATTATTCACGAGAAAATTGAGGAATTTAAGTTTTGTGTTGTTGTTGTTGTTTAGTCTTCTCTATTACTCACCTTCGATTGGTAAAATTTAAATAAATCGTCTCGTGTTTACCTATTTTCTTCTTCTCTTCCATTCATCCTTGTAGTTTTATATGCAAGCAAGGTGCATGTATACATTCTCTTTTGATGCACTCTTTTTTTATATAAACATACTTGAAGTTGTATACAAATGTGCAGTTTTATTTGTAAAATGACTTTTCCTGACTAAAAATTGAACTCTTAACAACCTGGACACTGCTTTTTCGAACATTAAAATACATTTTTTAACTTTGAGAGCGAATTGTAAGAAAACGGTGCTAGCTACAAATCTAGAAATAAATGCATATTGAAGCCTGAACATTTGACTTTAATTAGAGTATTCATATGTCTAATTATCTTGATTGGTTGTCGAGTAATTCATTAAAACGTAAAGACACTGCTTTTTCGAACATTAAAACATTTTTTCAACTTTGAACGCGAATTACTAGAAAACGGTGCTAGCTACAAATCTAGAAATAAATGCATATTGAAGCCTGAACATTTGATTTTAATTAGAGTATTCATATGTCTAATTATCTTGATTGGTTGTCGAGTAATTCATTAAAACGTGAAGACACTGCTTTTTCAAAGGTTAAAAAACATGTGTTCAACTTTGAGAGCGAATTACAAGAAAATAGTGCTAGTTACAAATGTGCAAATACATGCATATTGAAGCCTGAACATTTGACTTTAAATGGAGTGTTCATATGTCTAATTATCTTGATTGGTTGTCGAGTAATACACTAAAACGTAAAGACACTGCTTTTTCAAAGGTTAAAAAAACATTTTTTCAACTTTGAGATCGAATTACAAGAAAATGGTGCTAGCTACAGATCTACAAATACATGCATATTGAAGCCTGAACATTTGACTTTATTTAGAGTGTTCATATGTCTAATTATCTTGATTGGTTGTCGAGTAATTCATTAAAACGTGAAGACACTGCTTTTTCGAACGTTAAAAAAACAATTTTTCAACTTTGAGAGCGAATTACAAGAAAACGGTGTTAGCTACCGATCTACAAATACATGCATATTAAAGCCTGAACATTTGGCTTTAATTAGAGTGTTCATATGTCTAATTATCTTGATTGGTTGTCGAGTTATACACTAAAACGTAAAGACACTGCTTTTTCGAACTTTAAAAAAACATTTTTTCAACTTTGAGAGCGAATTAGAAGAAAACGGTGCTAGCTACTGATCTAAAAATACATGCATATTGAAGCCTGAACGTTTGACTTTAATTAGAGTGTTCATATGTCTAATTATCTTGATTGGTTGTCGAGTAATTCATTAAAACGTGAAGACACTGCTTTTTCGAACGTTAAAAAAACATTTTTTCAACTTTGAGAGCGAATTACAAGAAAACGGTGTTAGCTACAAATCTACAAATATGTGCATATTGAAGCCTAAATATCTAAGATTAATTAGAGTATTCAAACTTGTAATTAGTGTGAGTGGTTATTGAGATATAACATAAAACGTGGAGTCACTGGTGTTAAATTATTTTGTTTCATTTGAAAATGCTTCTACCAACACGTGTCTAAGGTTCTACTATTTGAGTCTAAAACGAAATTATGTACTTTTTCGGGGGATCCCAATTAGAGCCAATCGTGTGAATAAAGAACGGCTCGTTGCTGGTGTCGTTGTTTCGCCGGTCGTAAGCCAGTCCTTAATTGCGTTAATTTCTGTGTTTCGAACATATCTTTTGATGTGTGTTTGTGTGCGTGGGACATCATAAAATGCTCAAATTCTTATGCGAACCGCGTGAGGCTTCTCCACTACGTTAACTGGGCTTAATGCTCTGATCTAAATCGGGCCGTGCCGTAACCAATTCACACTTCGCATTGTTTCAAAACCGTTCCGATCTTCCTTCATGTCTTCGCCTCTCTTTTATGTGTTGCGTGTTTTATTTCGGCCGATCGCTTCATATTCCGGTCGTACACTTGCTGATGCCAATCACTTTGTTAGAATGTCGAATGTACGCAATTGGGGTTTCTTCCTGTTTCGAAGAAGAACAAAAAAAAATGCACTTGAAATTCTCTCTTGTAGCAATCAATGTTCACTTAGAATTTATTTTCTACAGTTGCAATGTATTAAAATAAGTAGTAATCATTGTATATTTAATGATAATAAGAGTCCAGAAGTTGATATTATAATTATCTAAATCAATGTTAAAATCACTGATTAAATAATAGATGTAATTTTAAGAAAAACTGAAAATTTGTATGAAAATATATAGATTTTTAATAATAAATTAAGAAGCTAACAAATTCTTAATGGTATTGAAATGAACTGTTGTTTTATATACTTCTGTTTTCAATTATTTAAATATATATGTTTGCATATTATTTAACTTATAAAATTTATGAAATTTTTCAGCATTTATAACTAAAATTTTGATTATGTTGTACGCATTTATAATTGAATTTTTTTCTTTCGTAATATTTTTCTAGTGGTTTTATGAATAAGTAAACAATTGTGTAAATTCTAGGATGTGTTTTTACAAAAATTAATTGTGTGAACAATTTTAATGAACTATTTTAACGTTAATAGCATGTGAGTGTAGTTTTTGTATATGCATTACGTAATTATTTGAAATAATGCATATTTCTTAACAGTATGATTCGAATCTGCACTTTTGTTATTATAATAATAATATTTATTGCAATAATAATTACAGAAGAAAACTTACTACAAGAAAATAAAATAAAATTCTATGGTGGCTATCGACCACAGGTTTTCTGTCCAACGTTTTTGAATGTAATCATTCTGAAGTAAATGAAATTGTTGAAATCGTATGATTCAATCTTAGTTATAGCTTTTATATATGGGTAAAGTTGACATACATTTGATCCAAATACAAAACTTTAATTAATATAATTTTTAAGTTAATTACATATAAAATTAATGAATTTTCTCTAAAATCCTTCAATTCGTAATTATTGGTTTGATTGACGTCGTTTCTATTATTTTTGTTATAAACTTTGCTATAAATGTGCATGTCTGTTGCATGATTAATTTCATGAATAATTTCAAAACAGTTATTGCATTTCCATTGATTATATAGTTATATTTAGTTACGTCAACGCTCGTAGTTTTTTGTTTTTTAATTATCGTGCGATTTCTAATTGTCGGCTTGATTGACGTCAGTTTGTTAGTAACCACGCATATTTGGGATCTCCATGAAAACTGAGTGTCTATAGCAATTGTTAATTTAACCATAAACGACAAAATTATCAATAAACGCTCTAATTAAAATCATAGCCTATTGAGCTATGATCAAAATGTACTCTAATAAAAATGTTGGCTTCATAATTCTTATGGATTTTCTGTTAAAGTTATCTTTCTAATCTTTGAAAATGCCTATTAAATAGTTCTTTTAATACACTTTTCAGTTCAACAGTAAGTTTCATGCGTCTAATAGTGTTTTGAACAATGAGGTAGCAGTTTATTCGGTGTGTCTAACATATAATTAAATTGGTCTCTGCATGTGTGTATGAATGTATCTGCATTGAAATAAACGGGGGTTGTTCATCTCGAATGCTGCGGTCTCCAGTCGTCTCCTTCCTCTCTGTTTCATCCAATGAGTCATAGGAGGCGATCGAAGTGTCCCGCCGTCCTCCTGTTTTTCTCGTGTCTTCATCCTCCTCAGTTTCCACAACATCTCCTCTGCTCTGCCCACACCGTAGCGTTTATATCTCTACACAGTTTGTTGCTCCCTTGTTTACTTCAATCTGAAGCGCCCTTTTTTGTGAAAAGTCAAGAAAAAAATATCAACAAACCATTGAAGAACGCACCATCTTTGCAAGACCTACCAATAGTTTATCGTTTTCGGGTTATAGTTTTTTTTTTCTTTCGACGTAATCCGGAGTTTCCACATCGAGATCAGCTCTAAAAATACGATATGCTCCTATTTTTGCGTACGCTTTTCTTTCTTTTCCATGTTTTTTTTTAATGATTTCTTTGAAACGCGAGAAAGATTGTGGGCTTTAACACGCGACCCTTGCGTCCCTTGGGTGCGCTCGAGGCCATTTCATTAAAGCCAGTTTATTTCTTTAAGGAAAAAAAAGCTGTTCTCTCTTCTCCACTACATAATGAAATAACTTCAACTACTGGCGTTCTAGAGGTTCTTTTCAATATGATTTTTTGATGTTTTATATAGAATTAAAAGTTCTTTGTTGTGAAATGTAACTTAATAAGTTTAGTTGCATTTACAGAGTTTTCATTTAACTTGAGAAATGATACATTTATTTTCAATCTTATTAATAGAAATTATTATTTTCCTAGTATGAAAATCTAACTTTTTTATTTAATAAAATTTAATTAAACTAGGTAATTTCATAAAATAAAAAGACCAAGTTTTACTTGCGAATTCAGGTATATTGAATCGATTGGAAAGAAGTAAAAATAGAACAGTTATTAATTATAATCAATATGTGATTTGCTGTTACTAATTTTGTTTATTACATGTCTAGCAATAACATTTAATAAATGTAATAAACTTTTGTAGTTTTAACTCTTCATTCAATGAAATCATCACCACTTATTGATTATTTACAATTTCGAGAAATTAACTAAAATTGTAATATCATTAGCATTATTTTGAGTTTATATAACAATTAGATTAATCTTCTATCAAACTTACAAACTTAATAAACTTCTTCAGTTTATATTGACATAATTTCAAGAAATTAACTAAGATTGTAAGATTATTTTTAGCATTATTTTGATGTTATATAAAGAATGATTAGATTAGTTTTCTATCACACTTATAAATCTAATAAACTTCTTCATTTCATATTGATATAACTTCAAGAAATTAACTAACATTGCACAGGATCATTTTGTAGCTTGTATAAGAAATGATAAGTCTTCTATCAAACTTACAAACTTAATAAACTTCTTCAGTTCATATTGACATAATTTCAAGCAATTAACTTAGATAGTAAGATCATGTTTAGCATTATTTTGAGTTTATATAAAGAATGATTAGATTAGTCTTCTATCAAACTTATACATTTAATAAACTTCTTCAATTCATATTGACATAATTCGAAGAAATTAACTAAGATTGTAAAATCATGTTTAGCTTTATTTTGATATATCAAGAATGATTAGATTAGTCTTCTATCACACTTATAAATCTAATAAACTTCTTCAGTTCATATTGATATAACTTCAAGAAATTAACTAACATTGCACAGGATCATTTTGTAGCTTGTATAAGAAATGATAAGTCTTCTATCAAACTAACAAATTTAATAAACTTCTTCAGTTCATATTGACATAATTCGAAGAAATTAACTAAAATTGTAAGATCATTTTTAGCTTTATTTTGTTGTTATATAAAGATTGATTTGATTAGTTTTCTATCAAACTTATAAATTTGACAAACTTCTTCAGTTCATAATTACATAATTTCAAGAAATTAACTAAGATTATAAGATTATTTTTAGCATTATTTTGATGTTATATAAAGAATTATTTGATTAGTCTTCTATCAAACTTATACATTTAATTAACTTCTTCAGTTCATATTGACATAATTTTAAGAAATTAACTAAAATTTCACAGGATCATTTTGTAGCATTATATAAGGATTGATTAGTCGTCTATCAAACTTACAAATTTAATAAATATCTTCAGTTCATATTGGAATAATTTCAAGAAATTAATTAAGATTGTATATGTTTTATACAGAATAAATACAAATGTTCTACTAAACCAATAAATTGAATAATATAAATGAGTTGATTAATCATAATGAAATGATATTTAATTTGTTGGAAGTGTATCCAACAAATCTAATAAACTGTGAGAGTGTAGATCCATTATTAGAATTAATTTATACTTTAGTTGATGCTTAAGATTATTTGTTTTTTCATTCTATGTGAAGGATTTTAACAAATTAATTTATGAAATTCTACGGTTTTGTTAGAGAGTTAATTCGGTAGAAAGTCTTCGGTGAAATGCGCGAACGGCGATGAGATAATGAGTGACCCTTTTTCGCGAAGTGCGGGAGCCCCGTTACGGCCGGCACCGGTTCAATTGGAAATTACCATAATTATCGCGGGTTTTCTTCTTCCCTGCTCCTCCTCCTCCACCACCCATCGCAGCAGCAGATACCGAAGATAGAATCAGTTAGAATTAGAGTTGGAGCAATGCAATGGGCAGCAGTTAGTTCCAGCAGCGGAGGTTCTGGTCCGGTCCAGTGGTCGAGTGGAGTGGAGAGTGCACTGCACCGACCACTGCTGCTGCTGCTGCACCACTTGGGGGCACCCAAAATAAAACCGGGCCCGACCTCAATTTGCACACGTCCGAAACGCGTCCTCCTCTCCTGGGAATAGGCATGCATCTGTCTCTTCAGGAAATAAAAATCGAAAGCCGTGTGAACTAATTCCGAGATGAGACACACAAATCGTTCTCTTTATTTTCTCAGTTTTTCCTACTCCCATCCAGGAGGGAAATAACCCAATTTCGCTCTTCCCTCCTCTTCCCTCCTCCTCCTCCTCCCGATAAACTCTCGACGTGCCCGGCTGCATTTTGCTCAATTTCAGGCCACTTTAAATCACCATTCAAAACATTGCACTCAAAGTTTGTTCACTCCTCTGTCCCGTTTCGACTTCGCTCCAAAGTTCCTTCTTATGTAATGCTCGGTATCCAGTTACCTGCGAACACCTTAATCATCGTGTATTTAAAGAAAAAAGCACATTAGGTTTCGTTTGTACTTCTCGTTATGACAAATCTGTTAATTACTCGGTTAAACACATGTTATTCCAATAATTGCATTCTCATTTTAAGTTTACAGTAACTTGGACTGTAACAAAACAACATTAAACTTCTCTGTAATCTAATGTAAATTTATAAGTTCATTTTGTAGCATTTAAACACTTTTTAGATGACTTTGGAAAGAGCCATTTACTTATAAAATATATATAAATACTAATAAAAATGATAACATTTTTCAACATTTTTATTTAATAAAAGTGAATTAAACTGAAAAATAGTTGTAATCTTATGATAGATTTGTCAAAATGAAATCATTATTTTTATCAAAATGAATTAAATTGAAAAGTAGTGGTAATTTAATTCATTAGTGTTAATAAATTATATTGCAATTATATACATATTAAATACTTCAAACGATTGAAATCAAGAAAAAAATGTTAACTTTTTACATTAATTCTAATCAATTTATTATATTTGATTAATGTTCTTTATTTGGAACTAAATTAATGAAAATTCTTATTATTTGATGAAGTTTTGTAAGGATTCTATTGATTTGTGTATTGTCCAATTTTCAATTGAATTAGAATCAGGTTTGTTTTTCATTTTGAAAATTAGTGTTTTGGGTTGAATGCGATTGATTGATGAGCTAGTGAAAATAGGACAGTTATCGATTCTATTGTAGCGTGTCCATACACAAGTACGTTCGGATGTTGATTTCAACGAAGCGTGTTGAGTCCTACACATCCTCATCAACGTCAATGTTCATAGTTTTTACTTCACTGTGATCAGCTTGATTGACGTCATCTACTACAATGAAACTACTACTACTAACCGGTGATCAATACTAATATTAGTCTCCAAATCAGAGTTTCCTAAATTTTCTTCTACTTGTGAAGAAAAGTATGTTTTTATAGACCATATATTATAAATATCAACACGAATCAACTTTACAACTTTGATTTATTTTACTATAATATAAATAATAATCACTTTTAATATAATTAAAAAGTAATGTGATGGTAGAAGAAACTATTTTAATTAAAAAACTTGTTAAATGAACTTCTGCTCTGTAATATTATCAATTTTAATAAAGAACTATTAAAGAATGAAAGGTTTCATTAAAACGCTACAAAAAAGCATTTTTACTACTAAATAACTTCGGTATGTTGAAGAAAATGATTATAATTTGCAATGATTTGCAAAAACCCATATCATACACCTATTAAAGCTATTTTAATTAACAAACGTTTCAAAATGAACTTCTAATATTGACGTGGAAATGATGATTCAAGCTTTTTAAGATCACGTGTTTCAAACTAATAAATGGCACCCTTCATAGGTGACCAAGCCGAACTTGACTCATTGGATTATCAACAGAATTGACGTTCCGAATCATTCGTAGGCAGTTGTTGTATTCGATTCTTTGGCATATCCATATTTGGAGCGTTTTTGGGGAGTGAGAGCATGTTCGTATATTGATCGTGTTTGGGCATTGAATGTTTGCAATTCTCTCTCTTTGTCCACATCCATACTCATTGACTATATATACAATATGTATGCCCACACACACAAAGCGTTTAGTCTGCGTTGGACGTCATTGAAGTGTATGGAGTCTGCATTTTTGTGACTTTCAGCATATTAATTTCCATTTCGAATGAAAACGGAGATTCGTCGGGGCTTTCGGAATTCCAATTACGGCCGCTCGTCATTATCATTATTATTACTACACAAACACTCGCACCGAAAGTAATTACAAATGCAAACTAAGAACTAAGAACATTGTTCTGTTGCACGGCTCGAGCGCACTTTCGTGTTATAAATAAATCATTGCATGATTTGTGCACGAAATATGCGCGTGTTCTCTTCCGTTATTACTTTGCGTTTTACCAATTAAGCCAAGAAGACGTTCCGAATAATATGCATTAACGATGATTCTCAAATGGCACAAAACTCGATGATTAAAACTAATGGCTATTTTCTAATATGCGATGGAACGAAATGCACGTTGCAATTCTGTTTTGGAAAGTCGCTTAAACTAATTAAAAGTCGTTTCGGAAACGAGCGAATGAAGTATTGCATTCTGTTCTATTTATCAACGCTGTTGGTGTTTAGGAAACTGAAAACTAATTGCGTTTGAGAACGGATATCCCATTGGATGAAGAGATTTGTGCGGTTCAGTTTTCAATTTGCATCGGCTTTTCAGCGCGCTAATTTCCCATTGTTTCACAGCTGAAATTATCCGTTCGTCGGGTGAAATCGGTGTTCAGTGTTTCTGTTCTGAATAATTTGCGCTAACGATGTTTGCTAATTGCACAAAACTTAACGATTCTACCTTTTCAATTACGTGAATACTGTGGATTTTCGTTTGTATAATTTCGGATTAATTTATTAATTAGTTATTCTTTCTGGTAATATTTTAGTGTTTTTTTAACTAATTTTGATGTCTAATGATTTCTGCATCGGCTTTTCAGCGTACTAATTTCCCATTGTTTCATAGCTGAAATTATCCGTTCGTCGAGTGAAATTATTCAGTTCAGAATAATAGGCACTAACGATGATTGGTAATTTCATAAAACTTAACGATTCTTTCTTTCTAATTATGGGAATACACCTCGCTTTACATCCTAGATACGTTCCACGACACTTGGCCGCAAAGCGAAAAGCTGTAAAAGAAATCAATTATTGCGCTTGCGCAAGATTGGCAACATGTAGACATATCGACATCGGCCGTTATAGCGAAACAATTTAGGCCGTAAATCGAAAACGTGCCTTAATTGAAGAGGGCCGTTATAGCAAAATGCCGTATAGCGAGGTGCGGGTGTACTGTAGATTTTCGTTTATGTTTTTTGGGATGCGGATTAATGCAAGGAAAAGTTGTTTCTGAAATGATTGGATGATGTAAACTTTGTTATTCTTTCTCTAAATATTTTCGAGTTCTATTGATCTAATTCTGATGTCTAATGATAGGTTTTCTGCTGTTACGTATCAGGTTTTCAGCGTACTAATTTCCCATTGTTTCACCGCTCAAATTATCCTTGTCTTCGACAAAGATTATTCCGTGGTTCTTGTCGTTGCGCAAGGCGAGCGATCATTGTTTCCTAAACGCCGTTTTGCATACAAAACGCATTAGCTTTTCAGATTTCTTCCCATCGTCGCCGCAGCTTTTCTTTTCCTCACGAATAAAAGAAATATGATCAAAGCGCGCACCTCTCCCGGCATTAATTGACGAACGTTTACTAGAGGTGCGCCGCCTCTCTTTGCGTTCCCCTCATTATGCATACGTCCCCCCTCTTTCCCCCCATCATATTTCATCGGTTTGCGTGCTTGGAAATGTTCCAATTTTCGGGAGATCTCAATGCGTGGGCGGACGAGAGCGAATCGATATTTTCGTATGAAGCAATTTTCGAAATGCACACTTTTCTATGATTTCTGTTTCGTTATTCTCGACGTCCTTCGTTCATTGATTTGTTCGTCATTTTGTGGAATTGGATGAACAGCAATAGTGTAACGATGAGTGTAAGTGATATTCCCACAGGCTTCATCCTGGGTCATGCGCTGTGCATGACGGCTGTGGAAGTCGTACAATTATCGGAAATTGATAATGCCGAGAGTTGATTAAGAAAGGAAATCGATCGGTTTTCGTGTGACCTAAATTTTCCTTTATGGAATTATGCAGAGGAGGAAGTCATGGAACACGCTGCTCTAGTCTGGATCAGTGGTTCTTCACCTTTCCTAGCGTACGACCCAGATTCGAGGAACGGAACCGTTTTTAGAATGATTCAGAAACCAAGAGCGTTTCAAAAATAATTTACTCTCTCAAAAAACAAAAACTATGTATAATTTACATGAACCATTTTTTTTTGCAATTAGTTCAAAGATTTTCACTTTAATTTCACATTAATCAAATTTTTAATCAATTACACATGGTTGTAAAGAATGAAGTTTTATCAATATTCAATAGAAACTTTCTTGCAATAATTAGTATAGAAAACTCGGTATAGTTGACAGATTTTATAAGCAAGTTTTTCTGTCTTTCTACGAGAAATGTGCGTAACTCGATCCGTCCGTTCTGGTTAGATATGTGCTAAGAGGATGCTAATCGATGCACTTAGTATTGTCCTACATTTTCACCATAAAGTTCTGCGTCGAATGTAGACTTTATTACAGTAAATAATAACGCTTTGGAATTTGTTTGTAAATTTGCTTTATTTCATGCTGAAAATCTAATCTAAATTCACTAAATTATTTGTAACTTGTTTATTGTAATATGTAATTACGGTTTAGTTGAACTTTCTTTGCAAAATTGTACTGTTTATACTGATTTACTAATGTATTTTAATTGAATCTAAATCCTTTAAATTGTTATTTGATATGTTAATATAATTTCTAGAAGAAGAAATAAGTGGAATTGGGTGCTGCTCACAATAATATTGTTTCAGTTGTCTGCATTTTTAATGAAGACAATTCAAATTCGTACAGCGTTCTCTAGTGAATAACCTCCGCTAATTTGGAGGTGGGTTCGGGTTCCTCGTTCGTTATATAAATAGTTTTGTTGACCATTTTAATTCGGAAATTCTTCAGCATTAACATATTTTCAGTGGGTTTGAAGCAATCACCAAAAAAAAGTAACTGTTTCAATTTAATTGAACTTTGTTGTCTTTCTGATTGCTTCTGTTGTTCAAAATTGTCGTTTATTTTATTAGATTTGTCAATACAAACTGCTAATATTTACATTTACATAATTTGGATGGAGTATTTGCAAAATTGTAAAAATTTAAACATGAAAAGTTGATTCGCTACTTGGTTTGGTAGAACAACTATTGAACAATCAGAAATATTGAACTTGAATCAAAAACAGTCGGATTGAATTATAAACACAATATATACGTTTTACCCCAAGGATCAGTATTTGGTCCTATTTACGTTTAAATCAATCTTTCAATATCAAACGAATATTTTGCTCATACTTTTATGAATTATATAAACTTAATGAAGTCAAAGTTTGTATCTGTCATATTTTCCATTGTTTCTCTAGGGCAGGGTTTCCCAAACTATTCCTGGTGTTTCGTGAATAATTGGATCTATTCCTACTCTTAAAAATTAATAAGGTATTATGCGAAAATTTCAGGATTTACGAAGTGCAGAAAACGTTTGGGAAACTTAAAATTAAGATGTTCGACAATCGACATATTTACATTAAATTACAGTAAAATCATAATAAGTTTACCATTTTCTAGATAACAAACTGCTTTATTTAGTTGTATTGTAATTGAACATTTTTGGTAACTAAAATGTATTTACTTTTCTGGCAATTGTATTTAGAATCTGAAAATAGAGTTTGTTGCAAATCCGTTTCCAAAATTCCTCGTGAAGGTGATGCGCATTTTGCAGCGTTTTCTGCTTTATTTTGGGTAGAGAAACGCTCATTTCGCATTGCGGAAAGTTGCAAAACGCACACACGACGACGATTCATGTGAATCATGTGTTTATTCCTGTGACGACGAGAGATGTGCGTTGAAGCAGCAGCAGCAGCAGCATCTTTCACACTCTGCACGAGGTGCGATTATTTCCACTGCACAAGTTTTATTTTCGGACGGATTTACGAAAAAAGAAAAACATTTTGATATATTTTCCTCTATCTCTCGTGGAAATGCTTCGCTTTGTGCGCTTCGATCGATTTGGTGCAGTTTCTTCCTTCCCTTTTCCGTCCTCTTTACACTGCATTAGCTTCGATATCGAAAGGCCTGAAAAGTGCAAACACGGATCGTTTGAAAAACCCAACGGAGAGGCATAACAGTGTCCATTAATCGTCGCCTCATTTTCACTCGTGATATTTATTGCCGCTGGAAAACCGCTCGAAGCCGAGAAATTTTCCCGTTTCATTCTCATTTTTTTCCCTCGTTATTTCTTTCACTCTTCAACTAGATTGAAACGTCGCATCTCTCTCACTAGCCTGCGGAAATTCGCTCTTTTTTTTAATCCGTTCATATACACGGGGGAAAACTATTTGCTCGAAAGTGTTTTCCTTTGCTCTCGAAACTGCATTTCCACTCACTGTTTGCGGATCTTCTCCTCAGCCGAGCAAACGCTGATTCGCAAATAGATTAAGTTTAAGCGATTTCAATACATTTGTAAAACTATGAGTTTCGATAAGTGCTATGGTAAATGAGTTTCCTTATGCTATTTTTAAAAAATTAATAATGAAATTTAGTACTTTATGTATAGTTTATTAATTATTAAGTATAAATTTGCTTAAATTGTTAGTTTTAACTATTGAGAGATTTACTTGTCGCAAATACAGATAGTTTGTAGAAATATCAACAACAATCCAATAAGAATTAACTAGTATTTAAGTTACTTTAATCAACAGTCTAATACGAATATTAATTGACTGAATACGAAATATGATTATGGAATACTATACACCCATACCTCGCTTTACGGCCTAGATACGTTCCACGAAATTTGGCCGCAAAGCGAAAAGCCGTATAAGGAATCAATTATTGCGCTTGCGCAAGATTGGCAACATGTTATAGCGAAACATTTTAGGCCGTAAATCGAAAACGTGCCTTAATTGAAGTATACTAGTATATTTTCTATCTGATTTAATAATTGTAGTGTTAATTTTAGTCTATATTCAGATAAGGACAATAAACAAAAATATGACTTTAATTAGATAGATATTTTGAACAAATTACATTATGTTTTTCGTAAAAATAATGTTGAATTTAGAAGTAATTAACTTGATATCTTGTTTAATATCTTCTATTCGTTAAATTTCTTATAGGTGTCCGTAAATTTCAACTCTGAACTTGAGTTTTCTGTTCGACATCGTGTTGAAGAGCCGGATTTTGGCCTCCCTGTGTCCGACTCCCCCGTAAAGCACGTTTGCGTAACCATCGGAATTGTTTGCTCTCAAGTCGTAACACCTGATGGCTGTTATAGTCGTGTTTCTGTAGCGTCCAGGTGTGTAATACACGATCTTGTTGTTGGTCTTGTACCAATGGGAGGGTTTATCGACGACCTGTAATAACAATAATTAATAATTTCAGATATAAAAAGTGATACACTGTAAATCATTTATCTGGTGTGTTTTTTTTTTTATATATATACACATTCGAACTCGCATTCATATTATTCATCCTTTATCTAAAAGCGGTGATAAATCACGCCGGAGATTTTAATGCTTCGGCTGTAAATTACTTTGATTGATGCCGAGGACGGGTTTGTTTACGATTTCGACGTCCCACGCCGTTGTGTTATTATTTCGTTCGTTTCGTATGCAAATAGACATTTTTTTTCCAGCCCTTTGTAAAGTTCCAAACTGTGTTTACTTACGTTCGAGAAGAGGAGGGTGTCGTTGCGTTTGACGCAACCTACGAAAAGGCTATTAGAATGGGGTAAATCGAATCCGATCGGTAAGCAACTATCGCTGACGTTGCTGCTCTTGTTGTTGGGTTGAACCGCGGTTTGGTTGAAGCCCACGATCATCGGTGGGTAATAGACCCAGGCGACGGAGGTGCTCGCTAAAGCTAAGACAATCGATGCTAATTTCAACATCTTCACAACTTAATTACAGGTACGCATCATCTGCTCCTCGAATTTATGCTGAAAACGTCGCTGATAAGAACAATCGTGTTGACAAAGGATAGTGGTGTTTGCTCAAATGATTTACTGGCCTCCCGAAAAACACATCATCGTTATTCTTGGAATGAAAACAATCGTCGGTGTTTTCCTTTTCTCGAACAACGCGTGGAAACGTTTTGCATGCAATTTTTTTTAGACTTATTATGTAGTGGTAACTCAGAACAACAGGATAGTGACAAAATATGTGGTCTATAGCCGTTGAATATTGTTGATCATTAACAATTTTAGATTTATAGTAATTAGTGACAATATTCATAATAATCATAATCATCTGCGGAGATTATTGTTCTACTACAAATAATAACTAATAGTTTGTTTCGAAAAGGAGATGGAACTTTTAGAATCGTACTGAAACTAAATTATGATTTAAATAAGCAAATCTAGATAGCAAGTTAATTATCTCTCAAATATACCTTTTTTTTTTCGAAAAATATAGTATAATTTATATAGTTTTTAGAAAAGAAACACTATCTAATTATAGTCATATTATTGTTTGTTCTCCTTTTCTTCAGATACAGTTTTTGAAGAACAATTAATGTATTTTGTATAGTTTCTATGGTAAAAAAAACTATCTAATTAAAGTAATATCATTGTTTGTTATCCTCTTCTGCTAATACTAGTATCCACACTGCAAATGATGACTCATAACTGTTTAAAAAAGAAGATAGAACTTCTTGAATCATACTGAAATGATCAGTTTTTCATGTTCTGTCTTCTGTCCTAATTCTGATTAATCAATGTTCTGTTTCTTTAGACAATCGTATTATGATATACACTTTAGCGAAACAAGTGTTTTCCATCATCAGTTTAACATGTTCTGTTCTCACGTGTTCTGTTTCATCAGACAATCGTATTATGATTGATATACACTTGTGAAACACGTCTATTCCACCATCAGTTTTTCATGTTCCTTGTTTTATCCTTATTCGGATTTATAACTATTCTGTTCTCACATGTTGCGTAACATTAGACAATCGTATTATGATATACATTTTAGTGAAACAAGTGTTTTCCATCATCAATTTAACATGTTCCGTATTTTGTCACTATTCTGATTTATCACTGTTCTGCCTTTTTTTTTCATTGTTCTGTTCTCACGTGTTCTGTTTCATCGGACAATCGTATTATGATTGATATACACTTTTGTGAAACTCGTCTATTCCACCAACAGTTTTTCATATTCTTTGTTTTATCCTTATTCGGATTTATCACTATTCAATTCTCACATGTTGTGTATCATTAGGCAATCGTATTATGATATACACTTTAGTGAAACAAGTGTTTTCCATCATCAGTTTATCATTATTCTGATTTATCACTGTTCTGCCTTTTTTAATTGTTCAGGTTTCACGTGTTCTGTTTCTTTAGACAATCGTATTATGATATACACTTTTGTGAAACACGTCTATTCCACCATCAGTTTTTCATGTTACTTGTTTTGTCCTTATTCTGATTTGTTTGTTCTCGCATGTTGTGTATCATTAGACAATCGTAATTCTGATTTATCACTATTCTGTTCTCACATGTAGTGTATCATTAGACAATCGTAATTCTGATTTATCACTGTTCTGCTCTCACATGTTGTGTATCATTAGACAATCGCATTGTGATATAATACACTTTGCTGATGCAGTTGTCGTGATTCCGCTCAAATCGCTCGACATTCTTCCGTAATGGCATTCAATCAAATCGGTCCGGGTTTGCATTGCACCAGGTAATCGATACATTTCAGCCTTCGAGCGTCGAGGAATTCCTGCTGCAGTGCTGCGCATTGTTGTTGCTCCTGTATTTGTTGTCGGTTTTCTTTTGCAATCAGTTCTTAATGATAGAAGAAAAGCAATTACAATAACAATTTGTTTTTTAAACAAAGAGCAGTAGTCGGTAAACAAATACAAGCTCAAGCTTTTGTAGGTCTCCTATTCTCATTGTGTGTTGCTTTTTCGTTTTGTTCGTTGTTGTTTGTAGTTGTTGTTCTCCTTGAGTTTCGTCTCTTTGAAATTGCGTTCGGTGCAGTAAAGGAGGGACGGCATCTGGACGTAATCGGATATGCAGTCCTCGTTTCGCATATTTCCACGTCGATTAATCGATTTTGGAAATCATAATTAACTTAGAACTGTGGATGCTTTATCAATTCAACTTTAAACGTTCCATTACTTCTGTTTATTATCTATAATTATTTATTATTTTTAATTAATTTGATGTAACAACAATTATTGAAATAATAAATTACATAAATACTTGAAAATTAAGAAAAGTTTGTAATTAGTACAAAAGAAATGCTACTGCCTGTAGATTTTTCTATCGGAATTAAAAGTATTTATTTAATCTTAAGATTTAAAACTACTAAAGTCTTTGTGATTTAATATTTCCGTGTAAAATAAGTTTACTTATAGATTTTCGTGTGTTTGGTTAAGAAATTTTAACATTAGGTCCATCAAGTTATAGGTTGTAGTTACGGGAAGCATTGAATTTCAAATAGTTGTCTCTTATAGTAAATTGTGAATGGAAATGTTGCGTTTAAAGGAGTTGCAGCACTTATAGTAAAAAAAAAACATCGTTAAATGCAACTTCTATTTACTATATAAAGAATGTTCATTCAACTTTCTATGTGATATGATTTTGGAATCATGCAGTGCGAGTCCTTTCTTTCTTTTTATAGATTTGTTTCTTCTTTTGTGAAACTGTTGTGAAAACTGCCTGATAAATATAGACCAAACGCAGCGATGAGAGATGCGATGCTCTTCATAACCGAATATGCAAGAGAGAGAGATAATTACCGTGCGGCCACACGAAAAAGTGAAAACCATCATCATCATCATGGAAAGTGCGCGCCTGATGTGCGAATGTAATTGCATCTATCTATCGATTTCTAAAGAGCTGCAAGGGATCTAACAAAATCATTCATCTCCTTGTACAAGTGACAAGTCAAGATTCAGTTTTGATACTGTTATTTGCTTTACGGCCTAGGTACGTTCCACGAAACTTGGGCGTAAAGCGAAAAGCCGTATAACGAATCAACTATTGCGCTTGCGCAAGATAGGCAACATGTAGATATATCGACATGGAAAAAAGTGTTTTAGCCGTTATAGCGAAACATTTTAGGCCGTAAATCGAAAACGTGCCTTAATTTAAGAGGCGAAATGCCGTATCAAGAGCGGCTGTATAGCGAGGTATGGGTGTATTTTGAAAATATTGAATAAAGTTGAATGTTGAATGATATCCAATATACGTAAAAGTAGTTACATGTACATTTCTCATAAACTATGCGTTACTTGGCAAGTGGAAATTATCTAACGGTGTGAAGGTTAAGCAAAACCTATTTATTGTGAATCGAATGTTGTTTTATATCCAACAAATATGGATGTTAAGTAATCTTTTATACAAGTAGTTACATGTATGTCTGTTGTAAATTAAACGTTATTTGGCAAGTAGCAAATATCTCTCAATGTGAATAAAGGGAATCAGCAGATTGCATAGCAGTTCTGGATGAAAGTTATTGAAGAAATGTGTAAAATAAAGATGCAATTAAGATAATTTTTAGTTGAGAAACTAAAATAGGACATAAACAAGAAGTCCAATGTGTAAATTTACCAAAAAATTGATTAACTATTTGAACTGTAACATGTACATTTCTTATCATTACGCTGCGATTTACTTGTCAAGTGGCAAATATCCCGAAGTGTAATGGCTTCATCATAATCTCATTTCTCTTCCTGCTAGATGCGGATCATAATTAGATAATTGTTTCGGTCAATTGTCCGGCCCCGTACATGGTGGATCTCTTTAACCAAAGCGTAATTCGTCGTAATGCGGATCATTCCCTCTCGTCGTCGTCGTCGTAGGTGCCCCGAGCGAGACCCACGCACCGGCAATTTGCGTAATTTATGAAAAATGCCTTTTCGTCTTCCCTTTCGCCCGTGCCCTGCGCCAAGGGTAATTCAATGAACGACTGCGGCTCTAATTTTAAAGATTACGCAATGCAGCGGCGTTCTCGTCTCGGGTGACGTAAGGCCCCTGGGAGAGGAGAGGAAGGAAAATGTCAGCGGCCGGTCAATAGATTCCCTCTGTTAAATGTCAAAACTTATATTGGGAAGTGGAGAATCGCAAGAGTAGTGTACCATCATCATCATCATCACCACCACCAAACCACGAATCCCATATATCTCTCCATATAATCTGTGTGTGTGGTGCACGATCAAAGTCTCGTGTTTAAATTTAACGAAACTACATAACTCCTGAGATCCCCTGACACAAACGCACACACACATTCGGTTTATACACAATTTTTCTCCGTCCGCATCCAAAATTAACTTTCGCAATTTTATCCCAACAGAGATTGTACTTTAGGAGGAGTACGCACATGCTCTTCTCCTCCGGATCCGAAACGTATTAAAAATAGCAGAGGGCAGACACGCGTCGTGTGGGCGGAAAATGTGTGAGTTTGTGCGTTTTGTCTATACACACACATACGAATGTTGCTTGCATTTCGAAAGATCCTCACATTTGCCCCTCATCGCATCAACCTCAATTGTTTCGATTTTCCATCTCCGACCAGTATTTACTACTTGTTTTCTCGCTCAGCCTTTTTACTAGAGCGGAACACGAAGAATAAATAATGTGAGGTCGTAATCATCATGCAGACACACACACACTAAGCGGGGAAGAGGAAAAATTGTATGTTTATTTTAACTTCGTCGAGGCGAGGAAATCTTGTTTCTTCTCTTGTAGTCCCTTCGGTTGCCAGGGTTTAAAGTACGAGCTCTCTATTGTGCGTTATTCGCATGCATGCATCATCCATAATTCATGTAGAAAACGTCTATAATTAGTCTGGAGATGGAAATGATAACGCAGAGGACATGTGGTTTATAAATCTTAAAATGTAAACGTTGAACTTGAAAGACATTGTTTGTTAACAATATGGTCAACAATTTGGTGAATAGCATAAAAATACATGTATTGGCGTCATCCTATCATTTAGGAGTGTTTGTAGAAAAAAAAATACGTTTTAGGATAAATTAAATAAACGTCACTCCTAAATCATGTAGTAATTCCTATTTTCGTTCAACTTTGTTTTTGGTGAAATGATTTTCATCCATTATCCAATCCTCACAATTCTGTTACATCAAATTTATCAATGATTGATGACAAAGTAAGGATAATAATTTCATCTTGAACATGTTATCAATGTGAAATTGATTATTTCACATTGATTGACGTAATAGAAATTATCAATTATAAATGTACATAAAGACAAAAATATCGTGTTGAAAATTCTTTCAATTGCTTCTTTTTTCAAGCAAAGACATCTTAATTTCAGTCCTAATAGAGATTAAGAACATTATCCTCTTGAGATCTCTGCGCAGAAAACAGGATTCTTATGTAATTAATCGCTTTGGAAGCACAGCGTCTCATATTTCTCGTTTAAATACATTGTATACACTTTTTATTCATAACGTTGAGTAAGATTACTAATTGTATTTGCATTTTTGTGATTTCTATCATTTTATTCGTAATTACAGCAAAGTTTATACAAAAATATAAGTAATTATTTAAAAAACAATATGAAATGCAATCAAAAATATAAATTATTCGATTTAATTGTAGAAAATTATTAATTAATTTTAAGTTAATATGATTACTTAGTTTATAATTAATAACTTTAAAGAAAAGCTAATGACGTTGACAAGAATTAACGTATATTTGGATCGTTTATTATTTAGATTAATAGTTAGTAGTAGTTATTGCTAATTACCTTGAAGCGTATATCTGTGAGCGTGGAAATAGAAATTAAAATAAAATAGGTATAAAGTGCATACTCATAATGCGAACGTGCCTAGTCGTGCTGCGTTTCATAACTCATAGTTGAGGCATAGTATTATTACTCATAGACCGACCTGTGCAATGGGAACAGGTGCGGGCATCAGGCGGTGTTGTTTATTCATCTATGAACGATTGTTTTATTGGAGCGGAGAGAAAGACTCGGACGAACCCACAAAACAAAGTGTATGAAGTATAAATATATATATACAATGTGCCCGCATTACGCCATTCGTTTGAATTCGGTGCATACAAATATGCGTTGACATTCCTAACTGAAAATAAAATTAGATTAGTGCAAAGAAAACAATTTTGAGAGCAATTTACGGAAACTTTGTTAGCGAATTACCAGAAAACGGTGCTAGCTACAAATCTACAAATACATGCATATTGAAGCCTGAACATTTGGCTTTAATTAGAGTGTTCATATGTCTAATTATCTTGATAGGTTGTCGAGTAACAGACTAAAACGTGAAGACACTGCTTTATCGAACGTTATAAAAACATTTTTTCAACTTTGAACGCGAATTACTAGAAAACGGTGATAGCTAGAAATCTACAAATAGATGCATATTAAAGCCTGAACATTTGACTTTATTTTGAGTATTCATATGTCTAATTATCTTGATTGGTTGTCGAGTAATTAACCAAAACGTGAAGTCACTGCTTTTTTGAGGCTTAAAAAATATTTTTTCAAATTTGAGAGCGAATTACAAGAAAACGGTGATAGCTACAAATCTACAAATAGATGCATATTGAAGCCTGAACATTTGGCTTTAATTAGAGTGTTCATATGTCTAATTATCTTGATAGGTTGTCGAGTAATAGACTAAAACGTGAAGACACTGCTTTCTCGAACGTTATAAAAACATTTTTTCAACTTTGAACGCGAATTACTAGAAAACGGTGCTAGCTACAGATCTACAAATACATGCATATTGAAGCCTGAACATTTTACTTTAATTAAAGTATTCATATGTCTAATTATCTTGATTGGTTCTCGAGTAATACACTAAAACGTAGAGACACTGCTTTTTCGAACGTAAAAAAAACATTTTTTCAACTTTGAGAGCGAATTGCAAGAAAATGGTGCTAGTTACAAATGTGCAAATACATGCATATTGAAGCCTGAACATTTGACTTTTATTAGAGTATTCATATGTCTAATTATCTTGATTGTTTGCTGAGTAATACACTAAAACGTAAAGACGCTGCTTTTTCAAAGGTAAAAAAATCATTTCTTCAACTTTGAGAGCGAATTACAAGAAAATGGCGTTAGCTACAGATCTACAAATACATACATATTGAAGCCTGAACATTTGACTTTAATTAGAGTGTTCATATGTCCAATTATCTTGATTGGTTGTCGAGTAATACGCTAAAAAGTAATGACACTGCTTTTTCGAGACTTCAAATTGACTTGATTAAACCAGTACTAGACGTCAGTTCGTTAATCGAGCTTATCAAGTGCGGTGTGTCTCGAGGAAAGAAGAAAGATGAGATAAGGTGACGATGAAAAATGAGAATGTTTATTGACTCTGCCGTTTTTTTTCTCTCCAGATAGTAATTACCACTCGTTTACTGGAAATGCGTCAGGAACTTTCCTTTCCTCATTGTTGATAATGCCGTCGTGTGGTCGTATTCAAATGCCTTGACAATAATAATGCACATGTTTATTGTCTATTCAATTTCTATATATCTTAAGACAATTCTTTACTCGGTTTTGTTAAAATTCGTTTTGTAATTTTCTCGTGTAATATTCACAAGTTGGGCCTAAAAACCCAAGTCTTTCTACTAAGTAAAATATTTATTCTATTAATGAGAATATATTAATAATTTTCTAATATAGTTAACATAACCCGAACAAACACAACGTTTTCTCTCTATGTATGCTAAAATTGTTTATGATAAAACATCTGTTATTTATGTTATGTATTTCTTTTCCGGTTTATGTATGCTACTGCACGTGCATTTACTAAATTTGGTAATAGTTTACATTTCATTGTTTGCGCACTCATTTATTTAACGAATTAGCGTATTGACTGGAGAAGTAGAGGATCAGTATATAATGGAATTAGCACACTTTATATAAGCATGGAAGGAAATGCATCTTTTGGATTGAATCAATACTGAATTGATTTTCTGTTTTTGATTATATAAAATAATGGTTTTAAAAGAAAAAATATAAGAAAGTAAAATAACATTTCATTGCTACAAAAGACTTGTCTTTGTGTTCATATTATTTCTTTCTTGTAACAATTATAATACTATTTTTTGTAATTTTTCTGTTTCTTTGCGTTTTTAGATATGCGGCATTAAATTATGGCTCAACGAAATAACGGATCGCACCAAAATGCGACGGAACCTAGGGGAAGGCCGGTCACCCCGCACGAAGCAGCCCTCGCTAACCAGTACTTCGACCTCTTCCTCGGCGCCACCACCCTAAAGACCATCCTAGGATACTACAGATACATATGCGACAGCGTCCACCTGAAGCCGAACTGCTTCCCGCAGTTCTACCCGAAGCTTCGATCGCACCTGACCTCGTGGAGGGCGAAGGCGCTATGGAAGAAGTTCGATCTGAGAGCGAACCACAAATGCTACGGCAAGGGGAGGATGTGCCCGAACACGCGCGTCCTCATCATCGGGGCTGGACCCTGCGGACTGAGGACTGCCATCGAAGCTCAACTCCTCGGAGCCAAAGTTGTAAGTATTGTCTTTTATTTTCAAGTTTCAGTATTGGTTATACCCGGCGCATCCACCATTATAATGGTACAAGTAGAGTGGGTTGCCTATATTTTCTATGTCGATCAGTGGTTTTCATAATATGAAATTGGTTTACTGAAAACTAAGTACTAAGAACAGAATATGAATAAAACAATATAACAATCTGAATTAATATCTCTAACTACTTTTTTGCTGTTTTCAGGTTGTTATAGAAAAGAGGGATCGTATGTCCCGTAATAATGTTTTGCATCTGTGGCCTTTCGTTATTGACGATTTGAGGCTTCTGGGAGCGAAAAAGTTCTTTGGAAAATTCTGCGCCGGAGCTATAGACCACATCAGTATAAGACAATTGCAGTGCATCTTGCTGAAAGCCGCTCTTCTCTTAGGCGTCGAGGTTCACACAGAAGTCAGTTTCGAGCGATTGATCGAACCGAGCTTAGCAGACAGTACGTGCAACAATTAACTCTTCTATTGGAATTACGTAAATTATTCGTATTCAATGTTCTTTTTTAGAAACTGGATGGAGAGCGGAATTCAAACCATCCGAACATCCCGTATCGCAATACGAGTTCGATGTTATAATCGGGGCGGACGGAAAGCGGAACACGCTGCAAGGATTCACTAGGAACGAGTTCAGGGGGAAATTGGCCATCGCCATCACTGCGAATTTTATAAACAAACGCACTGAGGCCGAGGCAAGGGTGGAGGAGATCAGCGGCGTCGCGTTCATCTTCAATCAAAAATTCTTCAAGGATCTGTTCGAGGATACCGGTATCGATCTGGAGAACATAGTTTACTACAAAGATGACACGCACTATTTCGTGATGACTGCTAAGAAAACGAGTTTAATTGAAAAACGGGTCATTAAACAGGTAAATAGATGCGATGGATTCGCGAGTCGAGTATTCCATTTCATGTTTGATTCTTGCAGGATTTGGCTGACACAGCGCGTTTGTTGGCGCCGGATAACGTCGACCGTGAAGCTTTGATGAATTATGCACGAGAAGCTGCAGAGTTCAGCACGAATTATAAAATGCTCGATTTAGAGTTTGCTGTTAATCATTACGGGCAACCGGACGTGGCTATGTTCGATTTCACTTCGATGTATGCGGCTGAGAACGCTTCCAGGATCATAGAACGACACGGATACAGATTGCTTACTATTTTAGTAGGCGACAGTTTGCTTGAGGTAAGTTTAACTGCAGTTCTAGTTGGATCAATTTGTTGTTAACAATTGTTGTGTAGCCTTTCTGGCCAACCGGTTCTGGCTGCGCCAGAGGATTCCTGTCTTCCTTGGACGCCGGTTGGGCGATCAGAAGTTACGGATCAGGGATGTCTACTCCGTTGGAAGTACTCGCTGAGCGCGAATCGATCTACAGGCTACTGGCTCAAACCACTCCTGAAAATCTCAACAAAGATTACAAGAGCTACACTTTAGATCCGGCCACGCGCTATCCAAATCTCAACCGGAGCCTCTTGATGCCTCAGCAAACCATTGGCTTCTACGATACGGATGATCCGAAGAGCATCGATTATCGTGAGAAGACTCCATACACCGGAACCGTTCTCGACGTTCCTAAGAAGAGAAGAAGGCGGGATTCGCACGTTGATATCGACACCCTTCTGCCTTGGATCAGAGATCAAATCAAGGAGCACGAGGATCTTCCAGTCGAAGATATCACGTCCTTCAAAGATGGTCGTGTACTGTACGCTCTCATCAGCCACTACAGACCTGACCTCTTGGATTACAGCTCGGTCAATGCCGAAGATCCGACTTATAATAATCAAGTTGTATTTGATATATTGGACAGAGAATTAGGTAAACTCGAACTAGTCATTAACCAACAAAAAAAAACATCAAATAATAAATAAATTGTGTTTAGGTATCCCTCCTGTGATCCAAGCTGAAGAAATGGTTGTTTCGGATGGACCAGATTACGTTACCATGCTCTCCTACTTGACACAAATATATGACGTTTTCCGTTGCGAAATTCCACATATTAAACATCCAAAATTGGTAAGTATTTTTATTTATAAAAAAAAATCCCTACTAAAACCTTCAACAAACCGAACCTTAGATTAAGAACCAAACTCCCAAATCAAAATTCTCCATACCATCCAAATCCCCAGAACCCTTACTCGAACAACTCAAGGAAAAGATTCTGAAGTCGTCGCGCACAGAATTTATTCAGAATCCTGCCGATTGTAAACATTCAGAAATTTCTCCGATTGCAAAAGATGATGATGTAAAATTGGAAGAGAAAACCGGCGATTTCGTTGAAACGCAAATTAAAGTTGAACCTAACTTTAAATGCGCGGAGAAAATAATCCACAGGAATTTGAACGCTATCACGAAAAACGCGTACATGTTAGAAAGTAAATTATTACAAGAGAAAATCGACGCAGCTTTGAAGAGGAAGTGCAACAGAAATAGAAATGCGCTGAGAAGAAAACGTTTCATTAACAGTTTTGGCAATGCAGATGACGCGAGAAACGTTCCTGCTGATCGGAGGGTTTCTATAATAGACACTATCAGGAAGAGCATAAACTACGAAAAAGGTGTGCAGAATTTCTGCGAAACTGGAGATGATAAATCCGTCCAGACAGATGTGAGAACGAAGAAGGAGGATAAAGCTGTCCAAGAGAACGGCGATGAGATTTGCGAATGCTGCGAGATCAATAAACGGAACATATTGAATCCTGAAATGTCTGTGGACATAATGATACAGAATAAGACGCAGATACAGCTGAATCCTATAACGAATTGCGTGAACATTATCTTTCCGCGGATCGTGGAGACCCTGAGATATGGGTTGGGTCTGGATCGGGGTGTGCCGAAAGGGAGAAAAACAAAAGGTTTGAAATGTTACGATGACAATTTCGGTGTGAAAAAATTTCTGTCGTTAGCGAAGATGAGCCATCAGGAATCGAACACTATGCTGCAAGCTGAGCACACCTTTGACCGCGTCGTGAACTGGATCAGCGTCAGCGACTTTGATATTAGGAATGGCAGCGATTCGCCGAAGGCGAGCAGCGTCCAAATCGACGGCCTCACTGACATCACGTCGGTGACACGTCAGCAGAACAAACAGCTGAACGGCGAGATCGTCGTCGAGAAGCTGACCGACCTGATGAGGTTCAACGCTGACGGAAGTCCGGTGATTTGCTGCTCGAAGAATGTCAGGGACGGAGGAGGCGGCGGGGCTGGCGTCAAGTCCGCATCCATGGAGAGCATCAACAAGTTTCTGGAGGAGCTGAAGAACCCGGAAAGGGTGACCACCTCGAGAATATCGCACTGTCCAGCCAATAAGCTGTACGAGAAGAGGATTCGGTCGAGATCGGAGCCGCCCGGAATATTCTCGGTGATCGTGGAGAACGAAGAGACTGTACGTTCTTTCGTTTCTCTCCTGAGTTTCCTCCTACCTATCGCTCTACCTTTGCTCTGGTTATGCTTCCAAGATGCCTTCACATTCTGCCTGTTCTGTCCCTATTGATTATTGGTTGTAACTAGGAATTCTTCCCCCTTTTTGACTCAAATAAATATATGTATTTATTTCTTGCGCGTTTCTTAGGAGTTACCGGAGAGTCTGAAGCGCGTGGAACTTCCCTTCAACAAGAACCATCCAGCACTGAAGCACATTGCGTCTGCATCCGCCGGTGCCGCCAACAACCAGGTGCAAGTTGCACCCACCCAGAGGCCTTCCAGCAGACACAAGAGGCACGTTGCTGAACCGTCTCCGATACAAACGAAGACTGCAGCAGCCGCGTCGCTCGACCGCAAGAAGAAACGAAAAACCATGGAGAAAATGTCTTTCGCCAATGTGGTGAGTATTTTAATTCTTTTCCGAATTATTTACGAAATAATCGATTTTTTCTATCTCTGAACACTTTTACTACAATTATATATCTTCCACAAATGTACATACTAATATATACATATACTTTCTATTCTATTAACATGCACTTATTTTATTGTTTCAATTCCTTTAAACTCTTCTCCTAACCTGCCAATAGGTATTCCATTTTATTTAGAATTTAACATGTTTATTATTTATCCCCCACAAACAACTCTTTTAATGTCCTCCTTTACCTTACTGTAATGATCCCAGAAATAACAACTTTCTTTATTTTTGTTTGATTTTAGTTTCTTAAGGAATTAATAAATGTGATTTGGGAGACAAGTTTCGTTGGTCTAACACTGTTTGGCTTGGATTTACTGATAAATTCGGACTCGTACGGTCTGCCCACATTCCTGTTTTAGTTAAGATTAAAAAGAGAAATATATACAAACATATATTATATATACATGCATATATAAAGTAGACTATTTTACCTTGTTTGCATGGACGTTGTTGTTTGATTTGTTTTCTTTACGTTATTATTTTGTAAATTTGGTCTAAATGGAAAGTTGTATTTTGTGAACTGAAGGAAGATCGGATGAGGAGGTTAGAAGAGATTGCGATGAACAGATGCGAGAGGCAGAGCAAGAGAAGGCAGCAACGGAAAATGCAGACGGATCAGTTCATAAAGAGCATGCAGATGCTGCAGGCCAACTGCAAGCCTGACCATTCGGAGCCGTTCGAAGACTACTCGCTGTTTGTCTATCGGCAGACCGCTCCAAACTTCGAGGACCGGGTCAAAGACCTCGAGAAAAAGTTCACTTACATCCCAGTAAGACAAAAGCGTTTGGTGTGCTTTTCTACAGTCGTCCCTCCATACAAAATCTAATACTTTCTCTCTAATTATTGTTTGTCGTTTTCTGTGTGTTTTAACTTTGTTTAACATGATTTTTTTGGATGCATTTTTTTTAATGAAATGGCCAGTGTTGTAATAAACGCAATGTTGATGTTGTAGGAGAGAAGTGACCGGCTTCCTTCGCAAGGGAAGGGCGAGAAAGACGACGATTTTCAGGCCAGGATCAGGGGCATGGAGGATAAGTGGCGGGAGAATGCGATGGCCGAGAAGAAGCCCAAGGATCTGCTGAGGGCGATCGGGAAAATCGACAATTCCGATTGGAACATCAAGGAGATCGAGAAGAAGATCATCCAGAACAAACTGGGTAAGATTGGGAATAAGGATAAGGAGAAGGTGCCGAAATGGAGCAGGGAGCAGTTCCTGGCAAGGCAGACTAAAATGGAGAAGCAGCACATCGAAAGGCAGGACAGTACGGGTGGTAATGATGCATTTTACAATTATGCAAATTACGATTTTAATAATTGTTTTTGATTAAAAAAAAAATAGGAAAATTCGCAGAGATTGATAAGAATATCAAAATCCTCGATTTGCGCCTCAAAGAGGGATCCCTCAGGGATCTGAATCAGCAACATAAGGTGGCCAATATCACTGAGAAATTCGTGCCGAAGGAAGCCGAAGCGAAACCGATCCCGAGGCAAGGCAATAAAACGGCCCTAATCATGCCCATTCAAGGTAACTCTGAGACGTGCCATTTCTGCAAGAAGAGAGTCTACTTCGTCGAGAGGTTATCTGCCGAAGGCAAATTCTTCCATCGCGATTGTTTCAAGTAAGTGCTAGTTTGCTTATTTTTGATAGTTCTAATATTATGAAGACAACAACATTTTTTATATAATATGAATATGCTTGTTTCTATTATCACAATTATCAAAATGCGATGAGATCAGATAATATAAAAATATCTGCGATATAGATCAACAGATATGAACTTTAAATTTCAAATATGATTATTTTGTGTTTCTATTGCAATAGATGCCAGTATTGTCACACTGTACTTCGTTTGGGTTCATATCAGTTCGACAGGGACGGAAGATTCGGTTTCAGATTTTACTGTTCGCAACATTTCGGTATGCCTGGTGAGTTGAAACCAGTGACTAAAGTCTCCAGGAAACCGTCGCAACGGCACAAGGAGAGCTCGAGGAGCCCCGAGAAGAAAATGCACGGCGTCGCGGGCGTTGATTTACTAGATCGAGGTAAATGTTTCGGTTGATGTAGAATGTTAGAAAGTGGTGTTAACGTGGTTGTTGTTTATTGATAGTCCAAACACCAGAGCGGGTGTCCACCCTTTCCACTGCCAAAGCGTCTTCGGACCACGAAGAATCCTTGAGTCAAATGGACGAGGATGAATGGACGGATAGGAATTTCGGGCCTTCCACAGCCGAAATCAGCGACGATGATTCTTCCAGCATAAGGTATATGATTAACGTCGTGGTAACCAGTTGGATTTGCTAAGGTTTCGATTTCAGCGATACCGACTCCGACGACGAGGAATACGAGGAGGCCTTGGAAGAACCGCCGACCAAAGAAGGTACCCTGAAATGGGTTGAGAGGTACAGCCGTAAGTACATGAAGAAGAGCGACGATTCCGACAACTACAGCTCCGACTCCAATTGCTCCAGCTACGAAAATAGCAGCGGAGGTAATACTATTAACAAATACTTATGATTCCTATTGACAGAGTATTATTGTTATTGTTATAATTTCAGAAGACGATTCTGATACAGCGACGGAAGGCGAAGAAGAGATCCGGGCCAGGGAGTTGCGAAAACAGGAAGTGCGAGTCGAACCGCCGGTGGTTCACACCGACACCGGCACCGATACAGAGGTGAAAATGTCTTCTAATAGTCCAACCCTACTTTCCTCTCCTTCTCCAACAATCGACCAAAAACCGGAAAAATCCTCCGACGATAACTCGTGCGAATTCGACAGCGCCGAATCCGATCTAGAAAATAACAATGTTAAGTTAACGGACGACGGTACAAGTAAGACTAGTAGTAGTTGTAATAGTAAATGTAATGAAGAAGAACCTGACGTCGCGGTTAAACCAAAAGTGAAGCGCAATTTCGTTCTGCCTCCAAAAGAGCATCGCAAAAGTTTCGGCAAGGAGTTCGTTCCCGCTTTCGGTGCTTCGAATCCGGAGCCGCTGCTCATCATCAAACGCACTCCGAGCAAAATAAACTTGCCCAAAGAGACGAAGCCGAAGGTAGCACTCAAATCGAACTTGATAGATGCTAAAAAGTATTTCGGCGAGAGCAAACCGAAGCCGAAGCCGGCCCCCATCAGGAGAGTAAGCGATACGCCTAAAGTTGTTAATATCCCGAAGAAGGAAGAGGTAAAGGAGGAACCAGTGGAAGCGAGCGAAGACGTGAAGTTGTTCAATTTCGATCCCGTCGAGGACGATCTGAAGGATTACATTGAGGATCTCATCTTGAATGAGGATGAACTCATGAAACCGGTGGAACTTGTAGAACCTTCACCGCATGAACCTTCCGATGAGGAGAAGCTCTCGAATAGCATAGAAGATCTTTTGAAAGCGTTGGAATCTGAAACTATAGAGAAACAAAACGAAGAGATCGGACTTCAATCGGACGAGAAGATCGACGATTTGTTGTCCTGGATGGACGATCTGGAACATCAAACCACGTCCAAGGTCCAAAGATCGCTCAGCGACGTTAAATATAAGAATTTAGAGCGGGCTCTAAAAAGCCCGAAACGAGCGGAATCTGTAATCTCCAAACTGCCAAAGGATAACATAAAGTACTTTGAAAGGCATTTATCCGGAAAACCGGTGGGAGCCTCCGTTGAAGACGAGAACTTTGCTTTAGCAAGATCGAAAACAGACGTGTATTGCAATCAATCTAGAAAATCCATCGATTTAGACGCGGTGAGTAGGGTGGATATCAAGAAAGTACTTCGGAAGTTTGAGAGTTTCGAGAGCGACGATCCTAAAAAATCGCCCGTTTTGCCTAAAAGGAAATTCGGTAAAAGGAATTCGTTTGGAAATTTCAGCTTCAAAAAGAAACAAGACAGTTTCGAATCGAGCGAAGGAAGTCCGAATTTTTACGAGAGCAAATGCGTGGTTAAATCTACGATCAACCCGTTCTTCTTCTCGGAAAACAATAATAACAACAATAACGTTGAAGAAACTAAAATTGAAAAGGAGTCTGTTAAGAGCGACGTTGAAAGTGAAATTAGTGATATGCTAGAAGGCTTCGATACACTGACGAAAGGCATCGAGAAGGAGATGGCAGCTGCAGAGAGCAACAAGAAGGATTTCAACGATATTTTGGAGAAAATTTCGCAGTTGCAGCATAAAATGAATCACGATGATTCCAAATTAGATGAGAACGATAACAAAGAAACTTTGAATGTGTCTAGTACATCTGAAAATGAATTGTGCAAAAAGGAAGATTTGGTTACTGTAGAAAGTCAATCTGAAGATTTGATAATGACTGAAAATGATTCAGATAAAGTGATGAACAGTGAACCAGAAATTAATGTTGAAGATTTGTATGCTAAGGTTCAAAAGAAACCAAAAACTTCTGAGAGTGATGCAAATGAAAATGTTGAATTCAAATGTGATCCAAATGAAGATGAACTTAAATCAGAAAAGATTATGGAAACTGAAGATCGTAACGATGTAAGTGACGATGATAATAACAAAATGGAAATTGTAGAAGATAAAAGATTCGAGAATGAAATAGAATCTCCAGAAGAGACTTCCTTAGATGATTTAAGTAGTCAAGATGAAGTAAGTGTAGAAGATAAAGGAACTGAAGCAGTTGTTTTGCAAGACACAATTGAACCAAAAGATGTGTCAACCTTAAATAATTTAAGTTATGACAGTGAGGAGTTGAAGAGATCTGAAACTGTTGACACAAATTTGAATGATAAGAGTGTTAACAGTGCTTCAAGTTCGGAAAATAAGGAGAATTTGATTCGTGAAATTCCAGTTGTTGTACAAGAGAAAGTCGATAAAAAGATCAGAGCTGATTCTGGCAATACTGCAACGTATTCTCCTCCGGTTCCTAGAAGGGCGAGGAAGTCTTCGGAACCACCGCCAAGTCGACCGGCGAGGCAAAAGTCTTTGGAAAGAAAAACGCATTTGATTGTACCTGGTAATTCGACAAATATTCGCTCTGCAGACAATTCTCCAATTTTGAGTAGAAAACTCGAGATCGCACCCACAGTTCCTCTGCGTAAAAAGCTCGCCGAATGTCCTCCAGTTTTACCTCCACGCACCAAGAAGCACGAAGCGTCTCCGGAAAGGGGACGTAGCAGGTCTTCCACGATGGATAAGAAGGAGCGAAAGGCTTCGAAGAGCAAGGAGAAGGAGTGCTGCATACAGTGAGATGATTTGTATATGAAATATCGATGCGCACCCCATTCTGTTACAACTATTGTTTTACTTTTAATCTAGTCAATATTTTTTTACGGGTAGAAAATATTCGCCTATTATATAAAGCTAAATGAACTTGATCATCCTTTGTTAAGTTTTGAAAGGTTTATTCGATGTTACAGCGATATTCTTTATTATTATTATTTTAAACTATTTTCTAAGTTCTACTAATCCGCAAAGTTTCTAAATTACTATTACGCGTTATGTGTGCATTCACAAGATTAATTTTTAAGATTTTCCCCCCAAATTTATTCTCTTTTCATTCGCCGTAAATTTTGTACAAACGATGTAAGTTATATTTTCAACGTCCTTCCGGTCAACAGTCACGTCTTAGCAATGGTAAAATTCTAAGGTAACTATGAGTGTGTGTTTTCTTTGATGTTTTCTTTTCTTTTAAGTTTTATTTTTTTGTGCGAAATTAACAATTAATTACTACTAGCCCATTGCTGACGTGAGTGTTGCTTAACATACAATTAAGGCCTATCTAAGACTTCGTTAGAGTTAAAGGAATGAGGATGATTTCTCCGAAGACGAAATTTCCACTAAGCTATATTAATCAATCTTTTGTGGTTGTTTTAGATGTATTGCCATTTCTTGCGGGAATAATTGTATAAATAATTAATTACTAGAAATTGGATACAATTATTGCTGCAAGTTGCATGAATTCCAAATAATGGATTTAGTGCGTTGTTCTTAATGAATTTTGTTGTTCCTCTTTAGATTGCGTCTGATGATAGCAGCACGGATTCCTCGAGTGAGGTGCAAAATTCGGCAACGGAAATATCGACGGATTCGGAATTTGCACAAGATGATCCAACGCCGACGAGAGAGGTTCCAGCCATCGTCTTCAACGATATGTTTGTGACCAAAACCAGGGGCAAGTACATACCACCCAAAAAGGTGCAGGTCACATCAAAAGAAATCCAGAAAACAGTACTCTCCAAACCGCAAACCAAGGATATCGAACTCAAGTTTGTGCCTCTTGTGCAGACTCCGATCAGGAAGCCGACTCCTCAACCTCATCTCCTGAGATCCGAAGGAGGTTACGCACTGAACCGGACCCAAAGTACAGGTGGAATCGCTACGAAAGTGTCTTTGGAATTGAAGAAAAAGTATCTGCTCGGCGATGCTCCTAGCATCAACAGCATTCAAAAGTCCGGAAGCGCTTCGACGTTGGATTCCAAATTCAAATCGTTCCACTCGACCATATCCGATTGCCAGAAACTCTTAAAGTCAGCTTCGCAGCCCAAAGAATCGGTGTCCCCTACACCGAGCCATGTCCTACCCAAAGAAGTAGTTCCTAAGGTGGAAGAGAAGAAATTCGATCCGGTCGTATCACCGGTCGTTAACGAAACCGAAGGCCGTCCGAGGAGTCCCGTGCACGAAACTTCGATCATTGTACCTCAAATCGATTGGTCTCAGCAGAAAAAGCAGCCAACGTCCATCAGCGACTCGACCAGCAGCAGCAGCACGAGCAGCAGCGAATCCGAACCGAATATTAAAAAATCGCCGAGCGTCAAGGCTTTTAACAACATCCCACGCGTGGAAATTCAGAATATCGACACTAAGGAAAATATTACGCTCGATAGTCTTGACATTAACTACATCAAATTAGAAAGTCAGCCGAGTTCGATTAACGAATCTACTAAGACAGCAAAGAAAACGTTGAATCAACCCAAGGTTCTTCCGAAGATGGATAATGACTTGATTCTTAATTCGGTGCATTCGGTACTTCACGATCAACCGAAAGTGGAAGACGCCGGCAGCGGAAGAAGCAGTCCTTCGATGAACGACGATCAAGTGACTGCCGTTCTCACAGAAACGGAACTGTCCGATTGGGCGCACGACGAAATGGGTTCGGGTGAATTGGATTACGAGCTCAACACTGACCTAGAGATGGCCAGCAAACCTGCGACAAAGCCAAAGGAACAAAGCCCTGTGAAACCGACAGCGAACAAAGAAGTAACCGAAGTTCCATCAGCGAAAGAATGCGTTACGAGCGTCCTCAATCCTGGCCTCGAGTTGAACATCGAATTCATGGACACCGGCACCGAGAGCAGCGACGATGGAATATTTGAGGTGAAGAACAACGGATACGTACAATTCCACGATGAAGAGGACATCGCTGAAGATAGTTTAACACCGTACATGGTGAATATAGCGGAGGCCACGAATCCCAGGATTAAGGCCACGTTCGATGAGGACTTTGATGACATGTCGAGCGTGTCCAGAAACACCGGTTACTGTGTGATCGATTCCGAAAAGAACTCATTCGGCGCGGAGGTGATCGATTTGAAAGCCACCGATTTGGAGAAGTTGAAGCAGAAGCAGCAGTTACAGGAGCCCGAAGAAGATTCTCTATTGATTGTGGATGCAGCCGGAACGACAACGGAGGAGAACACTTGCAGTGACTCAACTGTTAAGAACGTCACCGAAATCGTCCCACCGAAAGAGATCGATGTTCCTAGGGAGTCTGAGATTAATAGGAAGCTTAGGTTGGAAGATAAATTGGCGCAAGTTAAGAAGGATATGAAGAAGCATTACGAGCAACGCAAGGACGATCAATTGGAATTTGATCGGCATTGTCAGCGGCTGCAGTCGAAAATTGATTTCGGAAATGCCAAAGATTCGATAGACATAAGGAAGTCGCGTCGCCAGAGCAAATCGGGAAGTCCACCTAAGCCGGACCTAATTCAAGAAGAGAAGGACGCAGCTCCGGTGAGGACTTTCAAGCAGCAGATCGAGTACGAACGGGATGTCAATAAGAAGCTAGTTCAAGAGATGGTCATGAACAAGATGAAGGCACAGAACAAATCGTTGGAGAGAAAGAGAAGGAATAGAAGCTCTTTTAGTCCGAGTCCAAACAGAACATTCGAGCTCACCAAATCCGCAACAGCGGAAATCGGTAAATTGGCTACTCCGGATGTTCTCCTGTCGACCATGTCTCCAAACGTGCTGCAAAAATCGGAGACAGTCGGTGCTTTTAGCGGATTCGCTTCATCAACGCCCGAACCTAAACCTGCGCCCCGTTCCAAGTACAACCAGGCCAACGTCCGTCCTTTCAGTGTGCATACGCCGTTCCTGAAAGAAGGCAACATCATCACCGAATCCGGTAATAACACGGAAGCGTTCAGCCTTCCAGACATCCACAAGGCGACCACCGATGAGTTCAAGACGCCGAAAGCGCCTCCCCGTTTGAAGAATGAAGAGGCCAAGAGGGTCGTGGAAAAGTTGAAGCAGGATGCGAGAGCCAGAGCACGGCTACTTTCGGACGAGGATCTCGGTCTGAGTCCCGAAGAGAAATTGGCGAAACTGCGACAGAGGATAAGGCGTGGCAAGGAAAACAACGACGTCGATGTTCATATCCAGGACAGCATCGAGTCGTTGGTCATGAACACCGAACGACGGAATTCTCTGCTCTATCCGAACAGCACGACGAAGAAGAGCCACATCTTCAGGAGATCGAAGAGCGGCGAAGATCATTTCAACATGTGCAACAGCAAAGGCGACAGGGAGAGAACGAAGTCTGTGTCGGAAATAACGAGGCAGCAACTCTTCAGCATCAAGAGGATCAACGAAAAGGATGGCGGTGATAAGAAGTGCTTCAAATCGGATTCCAATCTGTTGGAGAGCAGCTGCCTTAAAATTGCGTCACCCGTCGAAGGGGATAAAAAGAAAAAAGACAGAGAGAGGAGAAAAAGTATTACCAAAATATTCACCGATCTTTTCGCTAAGAAGAAGGATGCGAACGGCGGCAGCAACAAGGGTAGTTTCCTATCCAGAATATCCCCAAAGTCTAAGGATAAATCCAAGGTATTTATTTTATTATTAATACATATCAATATAATAGAACATATGCTTCTAAAATAACTACATTTATATAAATTTTACTATTGGCAAATATTGAAGATTAACTTGTTTTTGCAGTCTTGCATAGATCTACGGCAAACAGAGAGCGTAAGGATTTCAGTATACTACTATTTTTTTTATTTGTTGTGTAATTTGAACTTAAGATTTTGTTGAGACTAACAGATGGCATGCGCCTGCTTAGACGCAGTGCAATTATTATCACTACGATAATAGTAATATAGTTTGATTTTGGGTAGAATTTATTTCAATATTCGCAAGAAGAAGAAAGAAAATATCAATTTGGTTTGCATGGTAAAAATATGTTGAACGTGTACTTCGGCACAAACACTTGATGTATGCACAGCTACTATACTCATATAGTACTTCAGTATTTGATGTTGCATTTCACATATACGTTAACGAAACGAATTAACTTGTTGATTACTAATGGACTCTTTTTATTTGGTTCTCACCTCGTTTTACGATTTTGGTTGATTTGTAGCTACAGTTGTTTGTTGCATGGATTTAATTGTGTTGTTATTTTAGGATGTTATAAAGGAGGGTTTGGTGCGGACCAATAGCATTGCTGAAATGTGGAGGGCTCCCACCCCTCCGCCGGTACCGCCTCTTCCCGCCAACTATCCAGAAAACAAGGGTTTGGGTAAATACGAACTGCTGCCTGTTTGCATGTGCAGTGCATTAACTTTATTGATATTTTAGATGATAGTTCGGACTGCGAAACGGATTGGAAAGGCGCGGATCGTTCGAGTTGCGATACTTTGGATCAATCCAAAGATTGTTCCATGGGCAGCCTGAACAAGAGGAGCGGTCGGAGCGCTCGGAAAGCGGCAAGGCAGTCGCAACTGAAACGGTAATTATCCTCGGAGCTAATCCAACAAATAACACATGTCTTAGTTTAATCGAATCTAATCAAATTCCACTTACAACTAACCGTCGTCGACTAACCAACAACAATCAACAGGCATCGCTTGGCTCAGGAGATTCAGCGAAAGTTGGAGGAGACTGAGGTGAAGACGCGCGAATTAGAGTCGAGGGGAGTGAAGATGGAGAAGGCGTTGCGCGGTGAGGGCGTTGCGGATGTTGCCGATCGCGATGAGACTGATTTACTGAAAGAGTGGTTCGAATTGATGCGTGATATGATGGAATTGAGGAGGTACGAAAGGGAGCTGAACATCAGGGCGGAGGAAATCGAGTTGGAGGACAGACATGCGAGGCTCCAGCACGAGCTCAAGGAGAGATTGGATAAACGTAAAGCGCAAACGTCATTTTCCCCCCAGTCAATCTTTAAACGAATCTAAATTCTTTTTCAGAGGGTCACAAAACGCAGCAGGACGCCGATATCGATGGCAGTATTATTAAAGAGATGTTGGATATTGTAAATAAAAGGGATTCACTCACTAAACTCCTGGAGGAAGATAGAAAAAGGTCTTAACTTTGCCCCCCACACCCCGTAACTATTATTAACTAGCCTTAACTTTAATGTTTACCATCGCAACAAGCACACATTTTCTTTAACGCTGACCTTATGTTAATTTGTATTTTAGGTATAGCGCAGAGGACAGGGGTTTCGAAGAGCAGATGCTTGCAAAGGGAATATCTTTACCGCCAGTCGCGAAGGTCGGTGAAGATTAGGCCCACCGTTAATGTAATTCCTCCTTTTTACGCAAATTGTAACTGAAATTCAGTTTTCCTTTTCGTTTCTTCTTTTCTTTTTAAGAGTTTGACGCAAGGTATATTGAGAGTTGCCTATTTGCTCACTTATATAATTAAACATATACATGTGTAACGACAGGAAAAAAATATTATCGTGCCTCGAGAATTTAGAAGCTATTTTGATTTTCTTTTTGATATAATGTATACTATTTATAACATAGTTATTATAATAATCGCTAACACGATTTACTTTTGCTCTCTCTCCTCTCTCTTTCTATTTCTCTCTATCTCCCCTCGTTTTTTTCTCGTCTGTACATTATTTTATATATTATATTAGCAAGAATATATTATATAAAATGTAACTTCTCCACTAGTCTGATATACATATATTTTTTTAAAACGAATATAATGTTAAGGTTACAAAGCTTATTGACAATTGATTATATTCTAGTAAGAGAAGAAGAAGAAACCTTGTGATTTTCTGTGTGAATTGTATTTTTTGATATAAATAATATATTATTGTAATTATTGTACAGATTTATTTTGTGAATGCAGATATTAGTGTTATTTTTTTTTTCGTGTGAATAATAAATGATGCTTTTATATTATATCACTACACTCGTGCTCCCTGAGGCAATAACGTGATTATGTGAAGTCTTCAGCTACCGAAGTTCGTGATGGCATCGTCCACTATCTTCGCGTTCACTCCGGACTTTACCAACACCGACATGACGCCCTTCCTTGTCAGATCCTGTATGTTCCTCTGCTCATCGTCGAAGAAAATGATCTCGTCGAATTCGATACCGGAATCTTTCCTTATCCTGTAAATCGTTTGAATCGAGAGATCCTGTATGATGCATTGGTCAATCATCTTACTTGTTGAAGTGGTTCACTTTGCAGCCCGGATAGATTTGTTTGTACGTGAAATACTTATCCCAGTTGAAGAGCTGAAGAAGCTGATTCGCTCCATCGATTTCCCCGGTTCGGGACGCGATGCCCAGGATGTACCCTTGCTTTTTCAACTTCTCAAGGACCTTCGGAACTTCCGGATAATGTTTAATTTTCTGCGCGTGGGCATCCAGAATTTCACCTGAATTGCTGACAAAAAGAAAACAAATCTGATGCATATCAAATTTTTCATACCATTGTACTGATACGAATCTTAATAATAACGTATTGCATTTCTGAAAATCATGAACATCATTTTACAGCTTGCAAAAGTTTTTTTTGTTAATCGTCGCACCCCTTGGCAACAAATTCTATTGTAAAATATTGAGCTGTTTATTTTTTCGAACATTTGTTTTGAAGCGCGCTCAACCAATGGGAGGTGCTGAACAAGTCTGATCAATATGTTAGAACAGTGGTTCTTAACATTTTAAAGCCACGATACCGCTGAAGAATCGGTGTAGCTCTTTAGCACTCATTACCGTTACTCCAAGTTTGTGCGATCATTAACATTATAGCATGCAGTTGAACATATGGATAGCATTGCTTGTCTTGCAACGTATTAACCTCAATAATACCTTTTTCGAAAGGGAGGAGTAACGTGGGTGTCCACCCAGAACGGCCACAGTGTATAATCTACAAGACAAAAGCAAATAGTTACATTCAGACTCCATGGTTTTTAGCATTATTCACCCAAGTCGAAGACCAAAAGTTTCGGTTTTTTGAACGATGACATCTTCGTAAACATTTATTTCGTTGGTACCAAAATCAATAAACGCATCGAGCAATTGCAAATTTTACTAGTCCTTCGAATTGTCACACTCGTGGAATGTGCAACATCGTGCTGACTAGACTTGCAGCTCACATTCTCGATTAAGGAACGCAGCAAAGTGTTGCTCAATCTTATGTAATTGCTCCCAGTGCTGATCAATAGCCTGAATGCATGTTTCGCACATTGGCAGGCCTGACTTTTGACAGCTGTAGGCCATTTTGGTGAGTTTTTAGGCGTGATTAACGTTTTTAAGTGTCCCAATCGTATAAATCTTGCCCATTCGCTTTGGAAGTGTTCCTATTTGATCGTTGTCAACAGACCAATTGTACGCATCCGTTATTTCAAGCTAATGTTATAAGCTTAAAAAACAAACCTGACTCTTGCGTCCACTTGAAATATAGGCAAGTTTCTTTTGTATTTCGCATATATATATATGTATAGATATATATACATCTCTATATATAAACATATATGTGCTGATTGGTGCCTATACATACAAATCTGGACATCTATAATCAATTATTTGTTTCTTTTACATTTCAATATTTCAGTTGTTTATCCAATAAGAATTCAACACTGTTTATACATCATGAAATGTTAAAGGTTTTTGAGAAATGTTGATTAGTTGCCAGGCAATAAAAGCAATATATTAATTAATGTTTATTGGTGGACAGGAAAATGATTGACCTAACAGTGAGGACATTGGATTCCCAGAATCACCAATTCTCAGTGGAAGAGGATGTAAGTCTCAACTGTTTACAACACCCACAAGACACATATTTATTAATAAATCTATATTTCAGATTACAGTTGCTCAATTCAAAGAGAAAATAGCAAGTACTGTGAACATTCCAGCAGAAACGCAGCGTATTATATACTGCGGCCGCGTTTTAAATGATGAAGCAAAGCTTAATGAGTTTGGTATGTTCGGTTTAAATGTTTCATTATGAGGTGTGTTATAATAAAAATGTTTTTCTAGATGTTAATGGAAAGGTTGTTCACTTGGTGGAGAGGGCTCCCCCCTCTGAAACGCAACGTGCAAATAATGCAAGTACTGCGAGTTCGCAGTCTCCAATGGGAAGAGGAAATGCAATGTATATAGGTTCAATGCAGATTCCGGTAGACCCTTATGAAATGGTCACGCCGCCACCGTCACAGGGTCTTGCTGCAAGTAGACTGAATGTGGCCAGACGGTAATTTCCATTATATTGCCAGCAAAGTACTTGTTTATTTTTATTGTTTTTTTAATCATTTTGCAGGATGTTAAGACGTGTAGACGCTATTCTGAATGTATTAGAGAATCCGACTGCTCGTCCAGCAGATGTTGCACAAGCTGAAGAAACCCAGGAGGAGGTGACTCCAGTGTTTGAAGCCAGAGTTCTTGTGCCGAGCGGGGACTCTGCGCCGTTGGAACAGACCTTATTGGAAGCGGTTCAGGAAAATTTAGCTCAGACTTCAAGGTTAGTTTCTAGTAATATTCTATGTATTGTTATTTAATAAATTATACACTAAAGCAGTGGAACTGAGGAAGGTGTACAGGCAACGGCAACAGATGCAGCAGCATCCGACGCTATACAATCTAGTCCTGAAATATCCCCGCAAGGCTCGACCGGATCTTCGACGCCAGATACAACACCAATTTCATCTTCTACTGAAGACCTGGCTACTGAAGTAAACCGAGAAGCGCAGAGCAGTACTACAAATACTACAGCAAATGCCACTAATTCTACAGAGTAAGTTCAACAGATTACCTGAATAATCAATATTATATTTATATCAGTAATGCTATTACAATTCGTAGGCGCACATCACGGCCTTCGGACATGGTGGAACTTTTGGATAGATTGTCTAGACTACAAACGAGGTTTGCTCCATTTTTGGAGAGGTATCAAAACTTTATGAGAGAAGATCCAGTTGTTGAGCAAGCGGTAAATATACATGTTTGAAAATTTCGGATTACTGAAAACTAAGACGACATGTTATGTTCTTTCATTGTTCTGTCCTTAGTTTTCCGGTCCCCGATCGGATAAAGTAAACTAAATTTATTGTTTCATCTTTCAGAACATAAGATCTACTAATTTGCTCCTCAGTCGCGTTTCTGAAGTTTTCCACTTGTTGGGTCATGCTTATCACTCGCTCAGTGATATATTACTTCAGGTTAGGGTTCCTCCTCCTAGATCTTTATCTTGTATACCAATTCTTATACAGCATTCGGCGGTTTTACAAGCTGGTATTCCAATACAGGTTGAGGTAATTATTCTGTATAGTACAGTGTAAAAAGTGAGTAATACTAATATTGATTTTCCGTATGTTTAGGCACAAATTAACTTTGGGCCTGAGAATGGAAATGAAAATGGTTCGATACCGACGACTACCGCTACTGCAAGTGGTAATACCACTAGTACGAGTGTAAATGGACAGGTTCCTACGACGACCGGATCACCTTCACCGTCCGGTGGTGGAAGTACGAGGCCCAATATACAGATAAATCCGAATATACTGAGTTTCCAAACGATTCCGTTTGGTATTAGAACTGTGAGGTCTGCTAACGGAGGCACCATTAGGCAAACAGGTAACCAAGCTCCAGCTGCCAATGCGAATGCAGCTTCTAGTAATAATGGCTCAAATCCCAATGTGGAATTGTTTATGGAAGTTACTCCGGATAGTATTACAATAGATTCTTTAGCTACCACATTGTTAGGTGGTTCCAATCAAGGAGGAGAGGCCGGACGTACGAATATGGTTGGAGCGCCGCCGCAGGAACTGATTCAGACCTTCGTACAGATGGCAAACCAGTTTGTGAGTCGTGGTGCTGCTGCCGCGAACGCCGTTCCTGCATCAACGCAGCAATTACCGACGACGACGAGTCAGCAGACACCGGAGTCCAGCCCAAATCAGAGCGGACAGAATTCACAGGCTCGTGGAAATACACAAACTAATCCCACTACGTCCACACATACTCGCAGTACACCTAGACCCCATGTCCATATGTCACCTCATGCTATGCAGGGATTCGATCCCTTCCTACCATGCAGTTCACATCACATCTCGAACCGCCGAAGAGCTCATCTTAGGAACCAGAGCAACAACAACAACGCCCGTGTTCACACGAACGGAAATACCAACAACTTCGGAAGAATGTACAATATAGTACAGGGTGTTCTAAGTTCACTGCAGACTATGTACGATAGACGTAACTCCACAGAATCGAATGGAACACCACCCACCACAAGTGGGTCCTCCACAACTCCCATCCAACCGAATGTTCACCAGATATTTACAAATCTCTCCAACGCCTCCACCAGTATGCCAACAGTAAGTGAATTCTTATCAAATATGAATTGAACAATTAATATTTTCTTTTCCACCGTTTCATAGAACGGTGATGGAAGCCGTGGCCCAACACTTGCCGATCTGTTATCCGCCGAGTTCGTTCAAGGAGAAGGAATCTTCAATGATCTATTAATATTCCTGACCCAGAACTTCACGTTAGGCGACTTAATAACTCTGAATTCGGGCAGAGCCGAACCGTTCATTCGGATCCGCAATGAGCTTCGTACGTTCGTATTGGATAGGCTATTGGAAGGATCTGCGACCACCGAGAATCTTGAGAGGGGCGTCAACAAATTGCTCGAAGAAATGCAACCGTTCTTCGACCATTTGAGCCAGTTGCCCGTGCAAGGGGACATCGACTTGATTAGATCGGTCAAATTTTTAATCAGTTCCAAATTGCGAAACATCATTATGCTCGCCGTATCCAGGTCATCGACCTCCGTGAAATCGTTGTACTTGAAGGTTCATATGTTGATGAATCACGTTTGCGCTCTGATTTTGCACGCTAGCAGTAATGGACAAAGAGGTGTCGAAGACCTCCTGATGAGTATACTGGTTGGTGTAAATCTTGAAGTTTTCAGTAACTAAAAATATTGATTGTTTTTATGATTTGCAGTCGCGGTATATGGAAGGTTATATTCCGCCAGATGTCGAGCAATGGACAATACTAGCCGTTCGAACGCAATTGCAACAGTATATTGCGAATTTGCGCGTTCCTACCAGCTCACTGCAACAGTATATCATTAGAAACGTTGATTCAGTTACTGCTACGAATGTGGAGGTATTTACTTGAAGACAAGCAATATTTTAAAGTTTTACCTTTTTGGTGCTCACGTCGGTTTATATTTATAGCAAATGGAAACGGAGGAGGAGCAAGTAGATCAGGCGAGCGGTTCGAGTGCGGTGCAAATAAACTTGGGCGATAGTCAAACTGAGCTGCCTGCTGTCGATATAGGATCAGAATCTTGGCATGGACAGGTACCTAGTGTACGTTAACAAAACTACATTCAAACATAATCTCTAAGATAAATACCTTAACTCGTGTCTTTCTTTCTGCTATCGTAGGATTGGGTTCCTATTATAAGCAGGGACACTCAAGGACAGAGGCGGCAAAATACTCAAACTCCACTGAGCGACGCCTATTTATCTGGAATGCCTAGCAAGAGACGCAAGATCGTAACTAGTCCTAAGCCACAGGGAAGCCTCCCCCAAGTAATAGCAGGTAATGAATAGTCTGGCTGACAGGATTCTTGCCAGAAAGAAGTTTATTTTGTGTTCTATTTTGTATAATTCGTTACGGTTTAGAGAGCATAAGGAGGGCCGTAGTATCGACGGGATTGTCGACCATAAACAACGTGGAGGAGGTGGCTCAAGAAGCAGGCGACGACCTGAACATCCAATCCGCATACCGGGATCTGCTCAGGAGCAGAGTACAATCAAACATACAAGATAACGAGGATTTTACACCGGATCGGTTCCCGAACGCATCCAACTATTTTAACAAACAGCAGTAGACAAATGCGATCGAAATATATTTATACATATTAGAACATTTTTACAATACGTTATTCTTTTACTTATTATTCGATGATTATTTCAACAACAACAAAAAAGATGAAATAAAAAAGAGAAGAATAATTATTGATGGGACAGACAGACGGACGTCGCAACGTGTTGTATGTACCAGTGATACAGAAGAAGGGTTTATAAAGTTTCGCATATTATTCTTATATACATTATAAGTATTTATTTCAGCAGCTGTATTTAATTGAGCTGGAGGAGGACGCCCCCTCCAATAATTTCATTTCGACATTTCAATTTTTTATTGAGAATATTAAGTAGAATGTGTAATAAACGATGAACACACACTGTTATTTATATGAATGCGTACCATTTCGGAGGTACGCACGTCTCTGATGCGCGGACCCCCATCATATCATGATTCTACAGATAACCACAAGATAATATTATTGACGATAATAATAAGAGATAAATACCATTGTGGGAAATCCCTCCACAAGAATCATGTTTTTATTTCACGCATCCCCACGTATCGCGTGTAGTGCGTTTCGAAGTGCGATTGTCGCGTTATTTTGGGAAATTCTTCTATCTGTTCCAAAATTCCCCGAATGGCAAAGGGTATCATCGGTCAACCGTCCGTCCGTCCATTCGAATTCGAAATTAGCGCTCCAAAATCTCTATGCGTGTGCGTTTTGTATTCATTTATCGAATCATTTGCTTTGATTCTTTTCGAATGCTCGATTGGCCGCGGTATTATTGTTGTTATTGCAGGCCTCCCGACAATTTCGGAGCAGAGGGAACAACGAACGTCGCGTTTCTGTCTGATGTCAAAGTTCAAAACGTGTTTAATCAGCGAAAACGTGTTTCGTTTGTGTACAAATATCCGAGTTTTGCACGTGCTCTCCACACCACCGCCGATGGTCGTTGGGTATGTCGAGTATTCTCTTAACAATTTCTTGGAGGTATGCGTATGTCTCCTCGTTATTGCCCTTTCGGCATGCGGCGATTTGAACTCGCAACAGCACAAAGACGAGTCACTATGGTTGCCTGCAATTCGACGTTAAATTACGTTTCATTTTATTATTGATGTATTTCAATTATTTACACTGGAAATAGTGCAAATTCAATAATCCATACCAAAAATTTCAACAATTGTAATATTCAATTATCTCAGTTGAATTGTATTTTAAAAAAAGTTAATACAATTTTAGTTAATTAAAAACAAAACAACGTGTTCTTTCTAAACGTGTCAGTTAATTATGTTATGGAGATTAACAATACTAATATTTACAGTTTTAGTTCAATCTAATGTAATGCAAATCGTTAATCAATTTCAGTTCAAGTATTTAGTAAATTAGTAAACGAAACGCTGTTATTTGTAAATTATCGATTCGTATTATGGTTGCTATTGTAGTTAAGGAAAAACAAATTATAAATTAATATTGTTTCTTTTTATTATCGAAATAGCCGTTTGTTTTGAGAATCAAATACATTTTGTTTACTTCTAAATGTGCACTGAATTTCATTATTCTATTGCTTTTTATACAAAAACAAATTTAAACAAGCGTTAACAGCCCTTTACATCAATAAAGATGCTTAAAATTGCCTATTTCATATTGAAATTTATAATTTGAGTTGAATAATAATAGCATTTATTGCAACAATAAATTTTGAACTAGATCTAAAAAAAAATAACAATTTAAACTATATTAAATTCCAAATGAATTATTTTATTTTTAATAGTAGAATTAATTGTCACAATTTGATTGAAAACATTTCAGTTTGATGTAATTAAAAGTCGTAAATAATCAATCAATAAATTGATTGATTCCATTAGACTGAAATGCGATGTAGATCTAAAATATAATTGAAAGAAAAACTTTATACTTTATTCCAAATAAATGATGTAATTTTTAACAGAAAGTTAATTATCAGAGACTTGTTCGAATACTGAATACAGATAATTCGTATTTATAATCAGTGATGTAAGGAGTTGAGATGACGATGATGATGGGAATTCCGGCGTTCGGAACTCCGTTTCGGGGAAATTTTTGCGTGTAATTCGGTTTCGCAGGTGACCGACGAGGTTAAACTTCCATTCGTGATTGGGACAATTCGCATTGATTGGGCGTTTTATTGGCCGGGGCCAAAAGGGCACGACGCGTGAGAGACTCGCTCGCTTCGATCGGCGGAGAGGAGCGGAGCTGAGAGAGATACGTGGGCGCGAAACTTGAAGGAAGTTAATCACAACAATAACAGTGACGACGACGACGATGATGATGGTTGTGAATGAATGAGTGGAACAATCTTTGATCGTTCGTTAGGAAGGTCGCAACAATTGAGGATGATGATGCGTTGCAATCGATTTTTTTCTGCCGAACGTATATTTGATTTTCTTCATGTTGATCTTCGGAAATTTAAGGGTGCGGTACCTTCACGTTTTGTCGAGAATTTCATTCATATTTGAAGTCAACATTTAAGCAAATTTGTTCTACAGAATAATATAAGACCATGTACATTCTTTATTTTCATATATTCATTCATATTCTTTTCAGTAATAAGTACAAAAGTATACCTAATAATGTATACTTACAAAAATAATAGATGTGAATAAAAGTAACGAATTTTAATTAATCCTATTGAAATCATGTAATTTTAATTCAAATTAACTTAAGAAAACTATAGAGTACGTTTGGCTTTACTTTATTAACAATTATATTTTACATTACAATTGTTTAATTAAAGCTAATAGTAACATTGGCTTCTATTTTCTGATAAGTAGAATCTGAACTATTGCATTCATGGAAATTAATGACTATAAAGTTCAATTATTCTGGGATTGCAAACCTTTGCACACTATGTAGTTGTGTAGTTACGACGTTCTCTTGTTTTAAGGTATTTATATTGTAATACAGTCTGAGTACAGATTATGCATATTTACTATAAATATTAACTTTAAGACCGCTTTTCTACTACTGAAATTTAGACTAAAGTTATTCTTAGCTACCGCATCCAAGCTAGGTTTAGTTCGTCACTTAGTTATCTTATTTAAGACTAAATTGTTTTTATATCCTGTATATAAATATAGTTTAGTCTTAGTACGTTTATAATAAATATTTGGGGAAAGAAAGGGTATAGCTTTATGCTAGTTCTTTCCTTTGATGTTGGGTCCTAGGCTTTAGTTGGTCATTAAGCCATATAACAGCATCTTCAGTTTTACTATTAGGGTACTTCCAGTTCTAAGTAGTTTCAAGATTACAGATTGTCGGCATTCCTAGTTATAAAGTAATGACAATAAACTGGTTGACGATACATATTTATAGTATATTTTGTAACTTTTCTTTTCCAACATGAGTTTCAGAGTCACAGTTTGAATGAAGGAGGAGGAAGTTTCGAAACTGATGTAAATTATTAGATTAGCACCGTTCATCACCGTCCCACTGAAATCCTTATTAAAGAGGAAGAGAGAGGCAGTGTCATTGTCGAATTTACGACGATTTGCATGCGGAATCCTGGGCGCAATGATTAAAATCGTAATTGTTTACGTCAGTGCGTGCGAGGAGCTTGCGTTTGCGCGCATTACGAAACCGGCTTCAATGGTAATCTCGTTACACGATCGTCTTCATTCTTCCTTCGTAGTTGTATTATGTATCATTTTTTTTTCATGATGATGATGATGATGACCGATCCGAACTGGAGACGACGATCTTCTGCAGACGTGTTTACCACACCGGGTCTCGTTTATCTCGCGCTTCACGGTTGACCACCGCAACAACAACAGATGCAACAACAAACAACGCAGACTGTTTGCTTCCCTAAACAGTCGGTTTTCTGCTGAAACCGATCGAAACGGGGAAAGAAGAAATAGAAGAATGATGTACGGATCGACGCGGCGCCTAAATTTAGGAGAGGAATTCTCATTGATAAAATTCATTCATCGGACGTTCTTCACGAAGGAATGCGCCACTTTGGCCGCCTTGCGTCAATCATTATTATTTATAAAAGTATCGATCTGTTATTTATAAATGAGGCGCGCTTCACGTGAGCTGAAGAGCCGGCCCCGACGTCATCATCATCGTCGAAAAGCTCATGCAATGCACAACCTACGGACGCCCTGGAATTTTTCAAATTCTAATAATAATACACACATCAGTCAGTGTATGATGATAACGTGATCACTTAGCTCCTTTTCACACAAAAAAAACAGGACATCTCCCACTTTTTTTTGGTAATAGTACGTGTATTCAAGCATTTTCTTTACAGTTTGTATTCAATAATCCAATATTTTTCTGAAAAAACAAATTTACTTTAGTATATTTGTTACTGTGTTCAAATATGAATGAAATTCTTGGCAGGATTTCTTACGATTTGCTTTGTTAATTAACTTTGTTCTAACTTTGTTCTTTCTTACTCCACAACTTAGAAAACGTGAAATGAATAGAAAAGACGTAGAGAAATAAAATATATTCAATAATTATACGAAAGTTCGTGTAATTCATATTGTAGCTGTGTTTGAACATTTCCAACGACTTTCGGCTGAAACATTCCCAGTATTTCATTCAATATCAATAATCAAGTTGTAGGAGGACAGACATAAGTAGTTCTTCTCAAACCCAAATTTGAAGGCTCAAAACTCCAGAAAAAATCAAGAAAGAAACTGCTCATTCGAAACCATTTGTGTGATATAAGAAAAAAACACATTTCCTTACAGTTAGCATAGAATCAATTTAGAGCAATCAAAATTAATTAGGAAAAATAGTATCAATAAAGTTTGTTGCGAAGAACGTCGAGCGAGCTTAGGAGACAGATAATTGCAGCAAATTTACAAGCGGAGCAGACGCTCGCTCTCTTCTATTTTCAATGTCTTTCGGCCCTTTTTTTTCCTCTTTTCCGTCCCGACGAATCGCCATAAAATACATTTACATGTGTTTAGGAGTAATTTCGAGTGGAACGCGTGCAACAGATTTGAAACGTAAGGAAGGAATAGTGTAAATACAGGTTGTCCGTTTCTCCGGCAGGTAATCATTGCTGATGATTATAAGTGGAGTGGAAGTTTACTTTGCAAATGTATTTCGTAAATGTTGATACAGTTAAGACGATCGTTCGTACAGAAAACGAACCTGTACTTGTTCACTCGTCGTCTGCACAACAAAACAGGACAATGAGCAAACTCAGAACAGGAACAAAATAGAACAACAAATTGTCAGAATATGAAACAAAACAGAGCAAGGATTAAAAACGGATTAGGAAAAACTGAACAAAGCATCAGACCTGAAAAAATTAGAATAAGGAAAAAGCACAGAACATGGAAAAACAGAACAATGGACAAAACATAGAACAGCAAAATCAGAACAAAGACACAGAATATGAAAAAAACAGAACAAGGATTAAAAACCGATTAGGAAAAACTGAACAAAGCATCAGAACTTGAACAATTAGAATGAGGAAATAGCACAGAACATGGAAAAACAGAACAATGGACAAAACATAAAACAGGAATATTAGAACAAAGATACAGAATATGAAAAAAATAGAACTAGGATTAAAAACCGATTAGGAAAAACTGAACAAAGCATCAGAACTTGAACAATTAGAATAAGGAAATAGCACAGAACATGGAAAAACAGAACAATGGATAAAACATAGAACAGCAAAATCAGAACAAAGACACAGAATATGAAAAAAACAGAACAAGGATTAAAAACCGATTAGGAAAAACTAAACAAAGGATCAGAACTTGAACAATTGGAATAAGGAAAAAGCACTGAACATGGAAAAACAGAACAATGGACAAAACATAGAACAGGAAAATCAGAACAAAGACAAACATAGTGTTCAATAACTGATCAATAGATAAATATAATAGGAAAAGTGAAAATAGAGAACAGATAAAACAGAAAAAATGATACAAAACAAAGAAATGAAAAAAACAATACCAAATACAAGTTTTGCAAAAAGACCTTTTATACAAACGGCTACTGATCAAATGTTCTGTTTTGTCACTGTTCGATTTTTACACCGTTCTCTTCTGGCATGTGCTGTTTGTCATTCTAATTCCTTAAATTATTTAGATAATAGTGATTGTATCAGCGTTGTTCAACATTTCGTGTGTTTGAGATAAGGACGTCAAATATTGATATTAGTTTTCTTTGTATTTTCGGTTTGATGAAGCAATCAACGTTCGTCTCTTAATCAAAATAAATTTAATGTTTTCGAAATTGGTCTAGTTTCGGTTTGCGTGATGTTCACTTCAAATATGTGAACTAATATTTAATGATTGACTTGCATTTTTCTTTGGATGAACAAGTGAAGAGGATTTTTTAATAACAGTAATTTTCAAAAAAAAAGTGGTTTTAACAAATTGTTTAACTATTACAAATAGGAGTACATTGAAGTTAAAGGTACGTAGAGCAGTGTTTTCCGAACTATATGAGTTTTGGTAGTTTTTCGACAAGATTGAAGTTTCGCTTATAATTCACTACATTTTTCGTAAGAAAAGACGAAAATGCAATGATGTGTGTTTTTAAAAGTGTGGAAACCCCTGATGTAGAGGGATAGCTTTTGTAATTTAGTGGACAAAATGTGGTTTTAACAAATAGTTTAACAGAAATGAATTGGAATATGGAAGGTATATAGAGTAGTGTTTCACAAACTGAAGGATTTTGGTAGATTTCGACAAAATATTTTCATAGTTTTAAGATTTAAAACTTAAAATTCATAACAAATATCGTAAGAAATAAGTACAATGATGTATGTGTTTTAAAAATTTGGAAACCCCTGCTGTAGAGGGATAGTTTTTGTAATTTAGTAGATAAAATGTGGTTTTAACAAAAAGTTTAACAGTAGTGTTTCACAAATTGAAGGATTTTGGTAGTGTTTCGACAAAATATTGAATAAATGTAGTCATATTTTTAAGATTTAAAACTTAAAATTCATAAGATATTTCGAAAAAGAACAAACTTTATTCACTATAAAAATGATCAAATTAATCTAATTTTTGGTTATTGATGATATTTTTCTTATGTCTTTGTTAATAATTATATTTTAGACGTTCTTTAATGATAATTATTGATCATATCTATTTAATTAGTACTTTCAAAGAGGATTTAAACGTTGATGTTTAATTTGTTTATGACTATGAAGTGGTCTTATTTGTTAATGCACTTGACGAGATTATTGTCTCTTTCACTAGATTATCAGCTGTTTACGTGCATTCCATATAGTCATCACATTGTTCCGTTTGTGGGCTGCGGTCAATAAAGAAAATCATCCTCGTCGAGATATCTCGGAAACGCGAATTGTTTGTGTAGCGGAAAATTGATAATCATCCTCGCAAAGTTATTATTGTCGCAAGAAATGAGCTGACATTTCTTTTTGTCCGTCCGTTCCAATTCAATTCAATAAGCCGATTGAAACTTCGCTGCGACAATTTCCTCGCCGTTTTCCCCATACTAATACTTATTATTAGTGCGCATTGTTCTCCTCAATATTTCTAGAGTGCCATTTCAAGCCGACTGGAATGATTTCGTTGCCGTTTTGTTTCACCTTGGTTACGTCAACAACGTAATTGTGTTTGAGTTCGATTGTGAAAAAGCGTCGCGCGTTTTTGGGGAATCCTCTTTCCCATTTCCATTTTCGAACGATTTCGTCATGCCTTCGCCGGTGAGCTTAATTACAATGAACTTTCTGTTGCTTTGGGAATAGTTTCGTGTCAGTTTGCTTCGGGATATTTATAAATGTGGAAGAGTCTATTGAAATTTGTTTTGTTTCGTTTTTGTTCCGTTCGGGAAATTGTCAGGTGAGGTTTTCCTAAATTCTATTTGAAAAGTATTATTATATATCACTCTTTAGAAATAATAATCATAAATACATGGTACCGGAAAACTAAGGACAAATAAGAACGGAACTGCAACAATACATAACTTGACGTTTTTTTCATTTTTATTATGTTTACATAACTTTCAGTGAAACATGTTTTCTTTTTCGTCTTCAGTTTTTTTTTTCAAGT
>JAFMTC010000011.1:44079-90625 GCA_018845635.1 Nicrophorus orbicollis | reverse complement strand
ACTACTAAATAGCACCATTGAGAAGTTTGCTAAAAACAATTGTTGATTTTCTGCGAAAACAACGTACCCTTCTATATTTTCTTCTTTAAACTTTCAATTCCTGCTTCCAAATACTAAATAGCACTATTGAGAAGTTTCCTAATAACAATTGTTGATTTTTTGCGAATTTGTTTAAATAATCAGCAGTAAATAATTAACGATTAATATTGACAGCTTTTAATATGTATATAACTTTTTAAAGTATTTCTGGTTACTCTTAGCTTTAAATACAAAAACAAATATAAACTCAATACAATAGTAATAAAGAAATACAAAGAAAAGAACAATTGCAGACCATAGGTCTTTCTGCCTTTGCTTCAAATAACTTCTATTGATAGACCCCATAGATCATTCTGTTCTTGCTTCAAATAACTTCTATTGGTTTTAAACTTACCATACTCTAACACAAATTTTAATTTATTTATCTGTAATAATTTTAGCAGAAAAATCATTTTTAAAGTTTTGATTTCATTTTGCTATTGAAAATTCACGATTATTTTTATTCTGACATAAAAAATAACATTTATATGATATTGATTGATGTCAACAAAATAATTCAACTTCTTTTTGTTAATATTTCTTGTTATCTTAGGTTTTGGATTTATAGTGATTTTAATCGTTAAATAATCTTATTAACAAATTTTAAATTATTTTACAGTCATTTTCCTTTAATTTTTACATTTTACCTTTAATTTGAATACAATTCAGTAATGCAATAAACTATACAATAAATATTACCATTTGCTAATGAAAATTGTTGAATTTTTACATATTTATTGAAATATTCTGATGTAAATAATTAACATTAAAAAAAAACAAAAATAATATAGATTAATATTTACAGTTAAAGCTTATAATGTATAGTCCTTTGTTGTTATACAATTTTATTATTGTTTTCTCTTGATTTTCATTGCATTGAGTTTACTTTTTTCTAAATGTTGTTGCAAAAATGTTATAATTATTTACATTTATTTTTATTGGTTTTAATCATAAAATAGTGTAACCAATTTTAAATTATGTATCTAAAATCGTTTTACAACTACTTTTAATTAGTCTTAATCACTAGTGTATTTCTAGTTTTAAAAAATAGTGAAATACTCTAAATCAAAGCTTCTCAAACTTTCAAATATTGGTGGATCGCAAACCTTCAATTTGAATGTTACTTTCATCATATCCACAGTTTCTGAAACCTGTATATAACCAAAGTTTTGGAAACTGTTTAGATACAAAGTTTGATCAAATTTTTGGATCCAAACTCTATAGTAATTGATATCAAAAATTCAATCGAATTTCAAAACGCAAACTCTCCTTAACGCAAATCCTAACATTTTTTAAAAATTATTTTGCATTGATGACTGCATGTTATTTGCTGTTTAAATTCTCCGACGACAACATGATTATTACTTAGGAAATCAACTGATTTTTTTTTGACGTATATAGATGTATTCAAATGAATGCACGTAATTTACGCATCCCACACCATTTGGTGGTTAGATATTTCTGGACATTTCTGGTTCCGTAACCGATTTGGTATCAACCGACAGAAAAGTGCTATCGTTTATTATTTCCTAAAATTATATAACATTGGATAGATTAATCTGGAGGAGTATTACGCAATTTCTTTAATGTTCTTTTTTTTTTAAATGCATCTCGACTATAATGTTATCATTGGCCTTCAATTAACGAGAGATGGAATGTAATTTTCAAAGTGCAAAGATTGTACTATTCTTCTTCTGTATTGAAAATCAATAGCTTTCTGAGTTGACTCAAATTTTCGATGATTACCAGAAGCTCGGGCATCCATCCAACCTCTCTCTTCAAAATAAGCAAACACAATAAGTAAATGTAGGAAGAGCAGATACTGCATTATTTGTTGAGCGCAATTAACATGCTCCCAACGTGTGCGAGACGGACAAACAAGAGGAAATTAATCTCAGGCGCTGCTTGCTAATCTATACTATTTACTTTACAGCAAATACATCGTTTCGTGTGCACTAAATCAATCGAAACAGAAACGCTACTATTACCAAATGACATCTACACAACTTTAAGTTTCTGAGGGCAGAGATCAAACTATCAGAATCTAAGTTGAAACTTTTCGCGCTCCTCCCGTCATCGATCCGCGTCCCAAATGGAACGGAGAATTCAATTCGAAGTTTCGCAGAACTATAGAATAATTGAAAAGTTTTGCTTTTTTTATTTGGTATGCTCTCAGTGGAAATTCGTTTAACGAAAATAGATTTATTTGAGAGTTATAAGTTAAATTTTACATCCGTGATAAATTTCTTTAGAAGTATTACGTCTGATACGCAAAATATCAATCATGCAAAGTGAGATCATTTCAACTTGCTACATTCAATTGAACGAATCAATAATTGAGCTTGAGACGATTCGCAGAAAACAATCTGTATCAACTTACAATCGTTTCTTATGCATCACGTTTAATTCGATCACGTTTGTCTCTGCTATATTTTAATGAAAACTATGTCAGGAATGTTATTACTAAAAAAAATAATAACTTGAATTAAATAAATATCTATTATTTATCAGTAAGGTAACGTTTTTTATGGCTTTTTCTTTCATTTCAATGGTAATTTATATGCAATTACACAGTTGAGTTTGAAAGGATTCGTAGAATCCAATTTGCATCAACTCCAAGAACTTACAATTGACCTGTTTCATATTTTTAGACAAGGAAACTGATATTCTGCACTTGCTTTTTTAAATTAGCCAAACAAATGTTTATGTAAACTTATACGAATGACTAAAGTGTACTCTATATACTAATTAAATTCGATTGTATTTGTATACTCGCTATGTAATTAATTGTCAAACTCATTATGATGCCTCGAAAATTGAGTATCTTTACATTATCTCAGTTACTATTTATGACACAATTATCTATTAGCATGGTAATAGTTATACTCAGGCTTTACAATGTACCATTCGTCATTTTTTGGGATATTACGGATTTTCCTGAAATTTACTATTAAAGTTGAAAAAACTATTTATAAACCTCCAAAACCAATCATTTCAATGGTGATTTATATGCAATTACATAGTTGAGTTTGAAAGAGTTCGTAGAATCCAATTTGCATCAACTCCAAGAACTTACAATTGACCTGTTTCATACTTTTAGACAAGGAAACTGATATTCTGCACTTGCTTTTTTAAATTAGCCAAACAAATGTTTATGTAAACTTATATGAATGACTAAAGTGTACTCTATGTACTAATTAAATTAGATTGTATTTGTATACTCGCTATGTAATTAATTGTCAAACTCATTATGATGCCTCGAAAATTGAATGTCTTTACAAATTGTTCATTACTCGGTTACTATAAATAACACAATTATCTATTAGCATAGTAATAGAATACTCAGGCTTTACAATGTACCATTCGTCATTTTTGGGGCTATTACGAAATTGACTATTAAAGTTGAAGAAACTATTTATAAACCACGAAAATCAAGTGTCTTTGCAAATCATTCATTTTCTCGGTAACTATAGATGATACAATTAACTATGAACATTGTAATTAAAGCTGAATAGTCAGGCTTTTCAACGTAACATTTAAAATATTTGTAACTATTACGGATTTTTTGTAATTTATTTTCAAAATGAATGAAAATAATGCCTTGAAGAGTGTCTACAAATTATTCATTATCTGGGTTACCAGATACGACACAAATATCGTGCTATTACGGATTTTTTGTAATTTACTGTAAAAATTTAAAAAAGTTCATTTAAACCTCTAAAAATCTAGTGTCTTTACAAATCATGTTATTATCAAAAACTATACAATTATCGATAAGCAATACAATTAATGATACTTGTTTCTCGAAAGTACACAACATTTTGATTTTCTACTACCGAAAGATGTAAAATCTTTTAAAATTCGCATTACGGATGCAGACTTTCGGTTGTTCGTATGCTGTGACTCGCAATTGTAGAAAAAAATATTTTCTCAAGAAGAAATGCTTGGAAGTGTGTGTGTTTACAAAATAATGTGAAAGCGGTTTTATCTTAATTAGCAACACGACAGAGAGTTCATTCCGGGGGTTTCGATAATCGCACAGTAATCACATAATAAAATTAACATTATGTACACATTTATATATACACACACACACACACACACTCATATAAATACATGGTAATGGATTTATGTCAAGATCAAGCCGTTATCGTTTTAATTTTAGTTGGCGGCGCCAGCGATTTCATTCTTCTTCTTCTTCCTCCTCCTTCTCCTCCTCTTGCTTCTCCTGTTCGCAGCATCCATCCTCAACCTCTTCCTTCGAACCACTGTCGACTGTTCTTTTATTTACCATCCATCAACATATAAATGAATAAATCTCTTCGTTTCCTTTTTCTCTCTCTTCTTTTCTTCTGGTCCGAGCGCGCACACTTACATCGATGATGCATGTATGTGCGTGCCCGGTTTATGTAACTGGAATTAACGGGATCTCGAAAATATGCCAGAAGCAAAAACAGCGCGCTCCAAGAACAACAACAACATCTTCATCAACGTCGCCCCGAAATGAAGAATGAACCGAATCGGAGCAGAAGGTCTCTCTTTCTCTCTTGCCCGCTGCTACTCTCTTTCTTTCAATCTTCCGCAACAAACAAAGATGTTGTTGTTGTTGTCACAGAAGCGGCGGCGGCGGCGGCAGCTGCTTCTGCTCTTGTCGGTGGTGTTGATGATGGACAAGAAAAAGAGTGCACCTAGTGGTGAGGAGGCGCCAGCGAGCGGCCAGGCGCCGCTGGAACATTGACCTCGCATCACAAATTAATTATACACATTTCAAAGAGATTAACTGCGACGCACCGAATGATCTACACTTTTATTATTGTCAACTTGTCAAGATACACTCAGTCGCACATGTCGCATTCTCCCTTAAGATAAACAGCAAGCACGTGGAACATTTCATTAGTCGGAAATTACCGAACGAAAAGCAACGTCGATAATTGAACAATTGTTGTTTGGAGTATAATTACATTTACGAAGATTTTGCACAAACATCGAAGTTGCCAATTATTGTTGTCTAAAATCTACAGCAATTTCAGACTAAGATTACTTCTTTTTATTACTACATTAATGAAGCTAATTAAGAGATTATGGACACACATTAACATATAATTGCAGAGTTATTTGAATTAAGAAAATATTCCATGTGGTTATCAAAATAATATAGCACAATTTCGAATTATCAATAACTTTGATGTTATTTTCAAGCTATAGGCAACAAAAAGATTACATTATTCTAAATTTATTTTGTCTAATATGACTATAATAGTTTTCGAAATTTCATGAAGGAAACTAATTTTCTTTACTTAATTTATCGTATTTTCGGCTAGTTAATAATAAGAATTATATCAAAAAATATCTTGTATAGTTTCAATTATTTTTTGTTTGCAGTGAGCTGAATCCTTACACGTTTGCTGGGCTCACGCACGTCACGTATCTGTGTTTATCCGACAACATGATTCCCTACATGCCCATCGAGGTGTTCGAGATGATGCCAAACGTAAAGTCTCTGGACATCGGCCGATTGAAGCTGAAGAACGTACGCGAAGAAAGTCTGAAAGTAAATCGCTCTACTCGTGCTTCATCAAATTGAAACAATTACTCATTTGCTTCCCTTATCCTCTAGAGTTTCGCGATGCTGGAAACCCTTGTCCTCGCAGGCAACATGATCTACAGAATCGACACTCACTCCTTTCCCGAAACAGTTGTAAGGCTACATCTGGGCAGAAACTCGATCAAGGATCTGAACGGAACTCTACGACATCTGAACGACCTGAAATGGCTGTTCATCAACTCCAACGATCTGGTATCATTGGACGATCAGCTTCCCAAGAACGGCGTCGATCTGAGGATGCTCTTCGCCTCGAACAACCGCATCCAGAAGCTGCCGCAGGAACTGAAGACGATGCCGTACATGAAAATGTTATTCTTTCAGAACAATCAGCTCACCTCTCTCGACGGTATTCTCTCGAAATCCCGTTGCCTGGAGAGCGTACACTTGGAGAACAATAGAATTTCGAAGGTAACGATCGTCATTAATTGAGTCCACTCGTATTTAATTTTGATATCTTCAGTTATTGAGGGATGATTTCTTGGAAAACGAAAGGCTAAAAGAATTGGAGCTGCAAAACAACTATATCACCAGCTTGAACGGGTCTCTTCTTCCACTGCGTAACCTCTACAGTTTGAATTTAACGCACAATCTGCTAGGAGAGTTCTCCTGGCAGGAAATCCGCGGACTGCACAATCTCAAAACACTTGACGTGTCTTACAACAAGATCAGATACCTGAGCGGTTCGATGCCAGTAAGTATATTCAATATACATTACACAGTATCTATGATTATATCGACGTAAAATTTTAAATATTCTTTTTTTTATATTGCAGAATTTGATCGAATCCGAAATATCGTTGACGACACTGAAATTGGACCACAACGAGTTGCACTCGTTGAACGGCGTTTTGGCTGGTCTAAGAAGCCTGTTACGTTTAGATCTAAGCTTCAACAGTATAACAAGAATTTCGCCTGACGATTTGATCGGTTTGGATCGTCTTACCCTGCTTGATATGTCGCATAATAAATTAACTACTCTGGAAGAGACTAGCAAGGTAATAAATATTGTTTAGGTGATGTTGAATATGTTCTGACGGCGTATTTTCAGACGTTCCTGCCTTCGCTGGAGGAGCTCATCGCTTCTCACAATTATCTCACGGTATTGGACAAAGACTTCCATGGGCTACCCGTCTTGTGCTGGGCCTATCTTTCAAACAACCAAATCGTGTCTTTAGGTAAAGATTTGGTCAGTAAGACGCATTGCAGAGTGCGCGATGGCGTGCATGAAGATAACTGGGGTGTTTTGCATATCGATCTTCAAGGTAAGCTGAAGAAGTTATTGTGTTATTTATTATTTATTGTTATTGTTGTTTTGCTTAGAAAATCCGATCTTGTGCGATTCCGGCTTTTCCGAAATCAGTTCTGCAATGGAGGTGAACCATACGAAGATCACGGGGACCACTCGCTGTCCTCAGGAGGAACCTGTTGCAACGCGTGACACAATTTACCACGTCTACGAAGCAACAACTTCGCCACCTCTGTACAATTCGCTGCCGGATCTAAGGGGATACGCTCGTCCTGAACAGCAGTACGTGCATATCCAAGATCAGGTGAGGCACAACCACGGCCTGAAGACGTTCCAGCAGAATTTCGACGGGGTCCACGTAAGACTAGGTCACGATCCGCAACCAATTCCCAAGGACCAATTGAGCGGCGGCGGAGACCAATTGACCCCGAGGGCGCGCTCCAATTTGGCAGTAACCGAGTTGCCATTGAACGATCAGCCGATCTACACGAACGTCGATCCCGTCATCCAGGAGCAGCAGATCAGCCAGCTGGCGTCTGAGATCGAGCAGCTACGGACACGACTTCAGGAGCTCACCTCAGAAAACCAAAGACTCACCAGGAACCTGCACGATATCCGTCCTCCACAGAAATACCTCCTATCGACAACCAAGGCACCTACAGACGAATCCAGCGAGCGCTAAACTCCTCACAAACCAAGTTATGTACATCAACGAATTACATAACATGGTTTTCAACGTATTACGAAAATCCCACACAAAAAACAAACAATAACGACGACGACAACAACACTAGCAAAGCTCTACTATTGGGTTCAATTGCCGCGCACAACACACACACACACACCACGCACACATTCTCTACTTATTTATTAGATATATCTTTATTTTTCTTTCTATATATATAAATATATCTCGCGAACCACCACACAAAACGAAGGGCACTTGAAGCTGATAGTACCTGATATCGAATAGTTCTATAGAAATTCAAATAAAGTAATTTATTAGATGAATTAAACTAGTCACTATTATTATTATTAATATTCTCTGTTTGTTCAACTTTTATAATATTTTACTACATACGTGACATTGATTCGATTTATTTATTTTGTGTAGCAGCGAACCTCGCACCTTGACGCACACTTTAAACAATCCACCCTACATCCTCAAGATTCACAGAAATAAAATATAAGAATAATGCGAACAAGATAAATATGAAGAAAACAACCAAACGCGGAGAGCGCGCGGTTCATCTTTGCCCCCAGCCACAGCCCCCCGCCCCCCACTATTATTATTATTTTTATAATTATTTTAATTATTATTTTTTTCTTTGGAAAGACTGTATATATAAACAGGACGAGGAGATTGTAAGAATTGTAAATGTAAATAGCTTTATATGTACGACACTCACACACGACAAATGAAACAAACACAACACACAGAAAAAAAAACGAAAATATGTTATTATTATTGTACTAGCGTTTAGCCCTTTACATTCTAGTAATGTGTGTATTTATAAATGTTTTAGTTTAAATAAATTAGACGATGAAGTTAATCATTTGGCCTGCAAGTACTTGTCGTAGCACATCAACGACGTTCCTGCAATCACCGAACACATCCCAAGTATAGTTTCTGAAATTGAAAAGCAACATATTCATAATTCGCAATTGAATACCTTCGAAATGTTGTGAGATATTCGCTTACTTCTTGTGGGCACGCCCTCTTCCAGAAACCAACCAGTCAGAGCGGTGAACACGAACGTCAACGAGTTCGTCACCGGAACGGCCAATGAAATGTCGATATTTTGCAGTGCGAAGAAATACAACACCGACCCCAATTGGTTTAAAGCCATCGGTATTAGGTACTAAAATAATATTAACTGTTAAACCCGTCCCACCAACAAAAGGAATCAAATGAACTTACACCCACGTTGGTGAAGATGAAGAACACTTCAGCTAAAAACTGCTTCAACTTGTTTTCATGATGAATAGTAGTAATTTGTCCAGTTCCCTTTTTAATTAAGGGATTTGTGGCGCCCCACAGCAAAGCTACTATAACTAAATTTACTAAAAAAATACATAATTTTAAAAGTTTTATTCAATAATTTACAATATAATACTCACAGACTGTGTTCAACATTATTTCATTTAAATATAATTTTTATTTCACTATTCACTTTATTTTTATAAATAGGTAATTTGATGGTTAAATATAACCTCAAAATATAAAAATATTGTTTTCTTCAAATTGGTGAATGTCTGTTGAAATTAAACTATGAAATACATGCATAATAATTACATTATTTCTTGCTAATCACAATTTACCAGCTATTAAACGAATGTGAAGCCTAATTAATTGGAATATTTACAAAACAATAGTTCAAATGAGCAGAAGTAGTTCATCTGCAATTTACATTTGATTCCAAATTATTTTCTTTGCAAATACGCACGCACGTTTTTTTTTGAGTGAATCAAAACATTGCCAGGTGATGTCCGTTCCCAAGACAACGGAGGATGCAGTCCTCAAGAAGACAGAGAACTGTTCTCTGCTGAAAGAAACTGTGAAAGGGTACGATTGGAATCAGGGAATAAACTATTCAGAGTTACTGAAAAGTTACCTGCACACCGGATTCCAAGCGACGAATTTCGGTTTGGCAGTGCAGGAAATCAATAAGATGCTTAAGAAACGCGACGAGATGCTGCTGGAGGAGAGGTATGTGGATCTAGATGATCCTTTTATAACGGTCAATTCGAACTGCACCATCTTCTTGGGATACACCTCGAACATAGTTTCCAGTGGATTGAGGGAAACACTCAGGTTCTTGGTGCAACATAAGTTGGTATGTAGTACTTGTTTGTACTTGTGATTTGAGTAAATTGAATTTCATCATAATTAGGTAGATTGCATAGTGACTACGGCAGGTGGAATTGAGGAGGATTTCATCAAATGCCTAGCGCCAACATTCTTGGGAGACTTCAATTTGAAAGGAGAGACATTGAGGGATCAGGGTGTGAATCGTATCGGAAATTTATTGGTGCCGAACGATAATTACTGCAAATTCGAGGATTGGGTGACTCCTCTGCTGGACGAAATGATCGAAGATCAGAGGAACGGTGTTATTTGGAGTCCAAGCAAAATTATTGCACGTTTGGGGGAGAGAATCAACAACGAGGAGAGCATTTACTATTGGGCGGCAAAGAACAAGATTCCCGTCTTCAGTCCGGCTTTGACGGATGGCAGTCTCGGAGACATGATATTCTTCCATTCGTTCAAGAAATTTGGTCTAATCGTCGATATAATTTCTGGTAGAAACTTTAAAAGCAAATTTATTCAATAAAATTAACTGTGCTGGTTTTAGATTTGCGCAGATTGAATCTGATGGCCATAAAAGCTGTGAGCACCGGGGTTGTAATAATTGGCGGCGGTTTGATTAAGCATCACATAAACAACGCCAATTTAATGGTAATAATTTTCAATTCGATTGCATCATCTGTATGTTTAATCATTGCTGAATTCTGCAGAGGAACGGAAGCGATTTCGCCGTGTACTTGAACACTGCCGCAGAGTACGATGGCAGCGACAGCGGGGCTCGACCGGACGAAGCCGTGTCTTGGGGTAAAATCAAGAAGGATGCCACCCCTGTCAAGATTTGCGCTGAGGCCACCCTCATCCTACCCTTATTAGTAGCAGAGACGTTCGCTAAATACCACTTTGACAAAGCAAATATCAAATAAACTGTACAACTAAATAACAAAATGCATCATTTTTTATTCGTTTCTCGTTCATCATAATTCAACGTATGTATATAAAAATTTTGTGGAAATTGTTCGAGTATTAGAAAAGTATATAAAATTTGCTTACTTATGGAATAATAGCTCATCTTAGGACTACTGGGATAATTGAATGGTTATTGTTGCTGTTGTGAATGGCAAGAATTGACTGCTAGAAGGTGCGATTCGCCAGTTCCACCGCTTTCGACAGGATTATCTGAACGTCCATCGGCGGGAAGTTCTGGAGCAACTTCAAATTGGAGGGGAAATCCCCGTCCACCAACTGTTTCCTCAATATACTGGAAACGACAACATCTAAATCTTTGATATTCACAAAGAAAACCACACTTACACTATCATAGCACAGCATATATAAATTAGAAACTCGAACCGATTCTCATCTGAGAACAAAGAATCCCAGATCCTCAACACATCTGGCAATGGGAATTCCTGTGATAATAACAGAGTGATCCATCTGAAAATCAAATCTCATTAAGATTTATACATTACATTTCTTCAATTCTCATTTAAACTAATTGAATAAGTATACATATTAATAGTGATTCATCATACCTGAAACTGTAGTATTGGGGTTTTAATTCTTGCTGTTGGAACAACAACCAAACATCCAGATCATTGTTCTTTAGTTGAACCATCAATTTTGACATCATGTTGTTGATGCCGCATTCGGCCTCGTCCAAGCTTTTAATGAAGATGTCCCTAATCTCCGACATTAAATTCGTGAAGCAGAAGAAACAATCGGCCTCTGCATATTCTGAAATGCGAAGATAAAACCTATTATTAACAACCGCAGTATTCGTCATAAAAAGAAGTCACTTTATATATATTTTTAATGAAAAAAGGGGGCGGAATTATACAAATTGTTTACCTCTGTATCGAATGTCGGGATCACAGGCAAATGTATAGTAGATGGGACCTATAATTTCGTTCATTCCCTGCACGTAGCTTTGGCCCGGATTCAGTTTGGCATAAAGGAACAGGATCCTTTCGACCACCTCCCAATGGGCCTCCTGTCCCTCCGCCATCGGAGCGTAATCCTCGTTCGCTTTCTTCATAGTTAACGCAATCTAAATTCGCAATTACTTATTACAATTACAAAAAAAACACATGTAAATTATTATCATGCAATTATTTATGAGGGAAATTCATGGATTGATGAAACTCACCTGCTACTATTTCAAAGCAGCAAAGAAACAAAAAGAATATTGTTAAATAGTTAAAGAAAAAAATGGAAAGGAAAAATGTATTCACCTTTGTGATACCAAGACCCTTCCTCTCCACATTGGCACATTTAAGTACACTTCTCTGCACCCGAGTGTGGAGTCTCTTAATATCTAAACTATTGACAATTTGCCTGCATGGATACTCGGTGGGTTGCTGGAAGAAAGATATGTCAGGACAGAGGCGCCTCACGTCCTTGTCAATCTGCAGGAGAACTTCGTTATCTTTAAAATAGGTCTGCCATTGGCTATCTGGACTGATGCTCAACGGATGATCCATTGCGGTGCAATCACCATTGGAATCGTTTGAGCCTGGCATCACCACCAATTCATCTGCAATCATCTAGATTAGAAGAGAATGCTCAGCAATTGTCAGCACACTCACCAATTAGATTCTTATACAATTCGCGTTTCTTCCTCAAGATTGTAACCCATTTTTCCTTTTCTGGTGGCAAGTAGTTGAGCAGGATTTTCCAGCACAGAGCTCGTTTTCCCAAATCATCTGGAATGCCTGTATTATGAAAGAGAAAGAAAAAAAAGGGAAGATTGTTGACAGAGTTACATGTATTTATTTACGTTCGCTAATTTGAATTACCGTTGAAGGAGAGGCGCTTGAGCCTCCGCAGATCGATCACATCTTGGTCAACGAGATCTTTGAATTCTTTGAGTCTGCAAATTGGATTCGGTGAAAAGAGGGCCACGAAAAAAAAAATGGAATTTTTTTGAAACTATTTTCCGCACGGAAAAAAATCACACCTACCTTGCCTTGTATGCCATCACTTGACATCTGTCAGCTGTTTGACTGTTACTAACCATTTCGACAAAATTTCCCTGGGATGTTTAGTGTGATTTCGGAAAATTGTGCGTTTCTGCGTGAGTTGGATGCGAAAGAGGGAAATTGTGCGAATTCACTGGACGAGATCTTCGCTTGAGAATTTTGGAGATTCGGACATTGCTCCTGCTCGATGTCTTCTGCATCGCTAGTAGAGTGCTAAACAACGGAACGGGGAACTGTCAAAAGCGGAGAGTTACTCAATAACAAAAATAAGTGGACTGAGCAAGAGAGTAGAGCAAGAGAGTGTTCAACAACATCTGGACTATCGGTTTGCGGCAATCGGAGCATCCTCCAAGCACCTGAAGAGACACGCACCCGACGTGTGGCCCACAGCTATGGTTGAAGCAGGTGGATTCTGATAGGGACACCTCAACTGTGTTTCACAAGGCAGTCACCCCTCTATCAGGAACAAAACATTTATGGTTAGTTCCACATATTCCCATCACATTGCAACTCCACAGCGGACCATCGAGGACCACCTCGATCCACATAATCCATCCCATCGAAACAATCAATACATTTTTACACTCATTCAATGACATCCAATCAAGTGCAACGAGCACACTTCTTTCCTCCTGATGGAACTTCAATTCAACAATGACAGTTCATTTTGTTGCCCAATGCAGCTGCAAATAGCATGTGATTAAAATCCATCCATCATCACACCCTTATTCTGTTATTTCCTAAACTTCCATTCACAGCCACAAGAAACAAAACAAAATTCTCTTAATCAACATTCATCAACAATTAATTTGCTTTAAAATAATTATAAAAAATTCAAATGCACCTCAAATATGGTCACCAGAGTTTCTCAAACTAATTCAGTATTGACATTTGGATTAAGCTTGAAAGTATTTCTTTCTTAAATATTGAATTAATAATTTGTGATAATTTTCTGATGATACAAAATTCAATTGTACAATAATATTTTCGTTTTTGATTCACTGTTAATACATTAGATATTAGTTTCTTTTAGTAATTCTGTTTGTCTTTTCTTAACTGAAATTGTTGGCTCCAATAGCCTGTTAATTGCTATGATATGCTGTTGTTATTATCCATTTAATTACGTTTACTGTTGTCCGTTGCCCGTCAAGTACTATTGTAGCGCATATTGAGGGTGCTACAAAATTATTTGTCGGGCCATGTGCATCATTCATCATCGAGATCTGCAATTTTAAAGGAAGTAGTCTGTTGGCGAAATTGTCGTGTTGTATTTGTTTTTAAGATTTTTTTTTTTACTAGAAGATATGTAGGAAAATAATAATATATGGTGTGAATGAAGAAATGTGTTGACCTAAAACGTATTTGTTACTTTAATGGTGCATTGTGAATAATCCAGGATGTGATGAACTACATAAATTATAGCCGAAGATGCACGACCTGAATTCGGAATTAGTTGCTTGCAGCAATCAGAGGGAAACTTGAAAATCATGTTATATATTATTTATTTCTGTTGTTGTATGTCGTTACTTTTTTATTGATATTTGATGTGTGCCTTGCAGATGCTTCAATCTTCGAAAAAAAAGTGCTGCCATTCGAAGGTGCTGCCGACAGACTGCTGCACGTTCTGCGTGCTGACGATGCCCGAGTCGCTGCTGGACATATGCTTTCAATATGTGGCCGATCACCTGGAGACTCTATGTGACAGGGGCATCTTCACCTTCGACAAGATGCGGCTGCGAAAGCACATCACTCTGCCCGTGGAGATCTGCGAGAGGCTGCTGAACGTGAAGGCCTCGAAGCCGGGCAAGATCGACACGCAGTTTCTGCACATCTTCGACAATCTGTCGGCGACGAGACTGAAGCGCGTCAAGTTGAGAAACACGAACGTGAACGATGCCGGCCTGAAGATCCTTCTCAAGCACAAGCTCCACGAGCTGGAAATCTCCGAGTGTCAGTTCATCACGCTCGAATCGATCAAGAATCTGACCGCGTTCGGCACGAATCTGGTGAGCCTGACGATCGGCGAGAACGTGAACATGTTTCCGTACTCGTCGTTCGGTCTGCCGATGCGCATGGAGGTCAACTACGACAAGGAGCGCATCTTCTTGGCCGACAACCTGAAGCGATTGACGCTGCGACGAGCGGATTCGCTGCTCCCCGACTTCTACACCCTCCTCCTGAAACCCCTAGGCAAATTGACGCACTTAGATCTATCCAATAGCAGCGAATTAGGCAATCTGAAGTGCATAGAACATTTAACAAATTTGAGCTCTCTAATACTCTACAACGTGTTCAAACTGGATAGCGCCATAACGTCCATCTGCAAAATGACAAATCTCCGGCATCTGGACATATCGCAGTCGAAGGAGGAGACGGGAAAGTTCGAGAGCGGCTCCGTCGTCTTGGCGAAGATCATTGAGAATCTGCCCAAACTCACTTCGTTGGACATCTCCGGCACGAATCTGGCAGGCACCGGAGTGGCCGAGGTCAACGACGATTTCCGATACGCGTCGGACATCCCCGGGCTGGGACTTCGCGTCGGAAATCCTCTTCATTTTCTTGGGTTGTACGAAACTCAGCATGACGCCTGTCTACGGCATGATATTCCCGCAAAATTAGTAAGTAAACATCACGTTATGTTTAAATGTCAACTTTACATGCGATAATTACTTATGTTTAAAATGATGTCAACTACTCTTCGTTACTTGCTATATAATTTCTGGTTTTCTGAAGAAACAAGTAATTGATCAATTCTATTCGTTATTGCAGAACAATTTTAGTATACCAAACATTTTTTCGTTGTTTGGTTCTTAGATCCAACATAGGTGTCTAGCTTCAAATAATATAATAATAGTTAAATATACAAACAACATGTTACTTGATTGTTTACTGGGCTTTTAATATAAACGTTTACTTTCAATACATTTAAACGTGCAGCTGGAAATAGTAAAAAGTCTTTGAACAATGTAATTATTGAACTTCGAAATTCATATATGAGCTTTGTAATGACACGTGAGACATGAGAATTCAAATAATTATAAAACAATATGTTTTAAAAAAACATATGTATCATACAAGTATAATTGTTTTCGGTTGAAACAGAACATGACAAAAAAACAGAACATAGGTAAAAAACAGTACATTTTTCAGTATTAAATAATTTGTCATGCAAATTAAAAGGAAATAAGATATCTAGCCAAAGGGTAATTACATTAATTTATAATTATGAAAATCTTCGATTCGAATTTTTGTTTTGAATAACGACAAACGACAATATCAATTTTCAGTAACGCAATACTACGAACAATTAAAATTGTATTCTACGCAAATTGCAGCGGTGCATTGCATATTATAATTATGCAAGAGCGGTGATATTTTTATGTATCGCATGATTTTCGACCGTGAACTAACGCGTATGGCATTTAATCGAATCCATGAAAGTTAAGCATCGTGCTTAGCTATTGGTTGAATTCAAGGCCAACGGCGGGGTTCCGATTGATTATACATATACGAATTCCGAAAGCCTGCAAAACTTTGCGAAATTCGAATAATCGCTGCTTTCTGAGTACGACATTTCCTTTGTTGTAGTAGTATTTATACATGAATTGGCAAATGGATGAAATAATTCATATGAGTATTTACTATTCACATTTTTAGTTGATGAATGTTACAATGATGATAAATTTAATTGTTGTCCGTTTTTTCTTTTAGATTGCTGGTAATGCAAATGAGGAGCAAATTTTAGTAGCAGCCATGGCGTACATAGAACGTCCAGATATGTTGCAGAAGGTTCTGAACGAACTGTTCCACCTGTTTCGTTTCGAAAGCTGCCAGCACATTGGGCAGGCCCTGCATATCGTTCTGGAATCGATGAACAGGCACATAAACGAGAGGCACATCCAGATTTCGGGAAGGTACTAACAATTGTCGTCCACAGTTCGTATATCTTCCACTCCTCATCTTTATCTCTTTGTTCAGTGCCACGCTGTTTTATATCGTCAAGGGGACGGGTGTCGAGCTGCACGAAGTGTTTCAAGTCAAAAGACGAATAATAACGACACTGTTGAACGGTATGTGTGTGCACAGGAACGACGACACGATGATGAGGAACGGATGCTTAACTTTGTGTCAGTTCAAAATACCATCGGACGTGGTAGGTTTTATACTGTTGCACCTTATTAGACACCTAGAGTGTTTCCATCCAATTGCACCACTAAAAATACTAAATATTTGATGTTCGTCATATTTTTAAGGTTTTTGACTACGAACGATTGGTGGAGATTCTGCTGCACTCCGTTTACGGGATGCAGCAGGAGAGTTTCGTGCAGCGTATCGGGATTTACCTGCTGAATTCGCTCGCCTGCCAGGTGGATCGACAACAGAAAGTCAAATTGGGCGATCTGGGTGCAATAACTGTAAGTTTGTACTTTGATCGTTGTTCTTTAATCCCTTCTCCTTTACTCTTGTTTCATAGAAAATGCTATGGCTCATAATGGATAGATTGGCCAAGGGATTATGTGACGATGTGCTAGAGGTCGCGTGGTCTACCATGTGGAACGTGACCGACGAGACGCCGCAGAACTGCAAAAAGTTCTTGGAAAATCGCGGAATGGAGCATTTCTTGGAATGTTTACAGGTAATGATGAATGTAGCATCACCGGTTGTGCGACAATTTTGCAATTCAAAATGCGATCGTGCACATCCTATTTGGATGAAAAGTTTGTTAGATGGAGACTAATCAAACTGTTTACTGTGGTTTGTTGAATGAAACGGAATATGTAATTATTTCATCGTCAATTAGTTATGATAATATGAATGATGTACTCAGTGACATTTATTTACTTTAATAGTAAACCTACCGACACATTAATGTTAAGTGACCGATCTTTAAAACAGCTTGTATTTCTTTATACAGAGTGAAGATAATGCTGAAAAAAAAGTAGTTTCTTTCAGCACGCCCGAATACGGTTGACGGTGGTAGAAATGGTAGTTGTAGGTTTAATGTTAAAACATGAGTAAATATGAAATCTTCAAATTTATGTATAGATTTCGCTACGTTACTTCGTGCAGGTGTTGATCTTTTTGAATATTGTTTTGCAGAAATTTCCGGATAAGGAAGAACTCTTGAGGAACATGATGGGTTTGCTGGGTAACGTGGCGGAGGTGCGGGAGTTGCGTTACTACCTGATGAAGCGCGAGTACATCTGCGTGTTTTCGAATCTTCTGGACTCGCTGAGCGACGGCATAGAGGTCAGCTACAATGCTGCAGGTGTGATCTCGCACATAGCTTCCGACGGTCCCGAAGTGTGGACCATAAAGGAGCCGAGCCGAGATTACGTGCTGAACCGCATGATGATCGCGATAGACCGATGGGACCTCGGTAGCCACCGGAACATAAACTACAGATCTTTCGAACCAATTTTATATTTAGTCAAGATCTTCGATACTCCCGAATGTCAGCGATGGGCCGTCTGGGCTTTGGCCAATCTCACCAGGGTGTACCGTAAGTCCGCTTCCACTCGTCGCTCAAGTTTCGTTAATAATCTTCGTCATTTTCTCAGCGGAAAAGTACTGCAATTTGGTTATAGCCGAAGGCGGCGTAACAATATTGCAAGAGATCCTGATGCATCCGGTGCCTCCGTTCGCCGTCAAGGAACTGGCCTCGATCGTCGTAGCCAATTGCTCTTATTATAAGGACAACCGATTCGATTGTTTGGATGGATAAATTCGTATAATATTATTGAGATATATATTTTTTTTAAATCTGTTTTTATTTTTCTCCTTATTTTTTAATTAATTTTATTTATCACCATTATATTTATTTATTTTTATTTTTCTTTCTATTATTTTTTAATTTGTAAATGTTGCATGTTGCCTGAATTTTTTGGAGGAATTCTCGAACCAAACCGTGCAAGAAAAAAGCGAGAGAGGAAAAATGAAGCAGTCGTCTTCTTGTTGATGTTGATGATGATGACGGTTAGTAGTATGTCATGTTTATATTCTGGATTGTTTTAAATTCATAGGTGGAAAAAAGAAAGAAAGGAGGAAAAGGAAAATGAAGAGTATATATGATATGAAGAAAATACATTATATAATTATTATCTTGTGATATACGCCCTAACATTAACTTTTACTTGTAATAGAAATATTATATTATATTTTATCAATTAAAACAAATAAATAAAATAAAAGTAAATACGAATACTGTTAACAAAAAAAACAAACAAACAAAACAAAAACTATATTAAATAAATGGATTTTCATTTTACTTACTTTTTATGTTTATTGATGTTTCTTTGTAAAGTTGATTACGATAATAAAATAATTTGCTTTCTGGTTTCTTTTCGGTCACTGCTTGGACACAATGACATTCACTTTCAATACACACACACACACAAATAGGAATGGTTTAACAGTGTAGATTTCTTGTATTTATTTATTATTTACATTTATTGTTGATGAATGTTAGTAATAAATTACATCGATGTTCCAATTGGAATTAATTAAATTTTTGTTCATGTTGAATCAAATTGTTGTCCATATTTTGTAAAAGAAAAAACAAACAAACTTTCTGCATCACGTTTCATTAGTCTATAGATTTATTTTTATTGAATTATATAATAATAGACATGCCCCTAAACAATAAATACACTTGATTTCATACGTGCATAAATTGAAGTCCCTAACTTACTGAACGTTTAAACTCTTATACAGAAGTTTATGGAACGTAATGTTTACATATTTACATTCTCAAACATTTTTTTCTTTCTCTTTTGCTAAGCAAATGCACATTATTTGATCAAAGAGCGTTTGTTGACGAATTTACGGATGCGGACGATTGTCACAATAATATTTATACAGAGTTGAGCCATTATTTATGACTTAATAAACTATATATGTAAGTGAATAATTTCAATCTGATGACTACTGCAAAATGACTGTTCTGACTATTACAAACAAATAAGCCCTTGATTTAGAATTATTTGAAGAATCTTGTTTTTAAAAATAAGGATTTTATATGTGTCTTCGGTTTGAGAATCATCAAGTAATATACATTAAATAATTACATTAAAACATTCAAATTACATAATCTAATAGCATATGTTGTTAAAAATTATCATTCAAAGACAAATAGCATTTAAAGATTGAAACTAGTTTTAATTACTTTTTGTTAAATAAATTTGAAGCAATTAGCATGTAGAGATGAACAAATTCGCTTTGCTTTTCATATTTTTAAAATTTAGTTTATAATAAATTTAATTTGGTACTAATTAACGAACAATTTGAAATTTTAAAAGTTTATAAAAGATTCACTTTGATTTTCGAAAAATTTAAAGGAAAAGTGGTTAACATTTAAAGAGTTTGAGGGAAAGTCCTTTGCGTCATTGTATTTTTTTTTAGTACAACCATCCCACCGCAGTGCATTTGCCCGAATTTAAAATAGTTAGGTTATTTTAATTCGTAACGTTTATCTCCACGGTATTTGTTGGCTGCAATGAATAACATCTGAACGTGGTGCGAAACAATCGGATTCGAACTCAAAAAAAGACCGCAATTTTTACACACGATTTTTAATTGACACATTCACGACTTCAATTTGCCACTTTCCTGGGACGATGAACCGAAGAAAATCAACGCGATGCAAGAGCACTGCCGAAGAGAAGACCCCAGACGACGAGGATGTATACAAGAAGATGCTGGAGTCCATGATGAACGATCCCAGTAAAAAGGCCATACTGAAGAAGCTCATGAAGGCTGACAAGGATGTTGTAGAAAAGTACAAGCAGACCGCAGCAAGCAGTCCAATGAACAGAGTCAAGAGTAAGTTCAATTTGGAGAGTCCGACAGCTCAGTTCCGGAGGAGATTGCAGGAAATTAATGAGAGACCGGAGGGTGCGGGGAGCACAGAGAAGTCAGACGATTTGCCAATTCTACCCTTCGATAAACTGCTGGATGGAGTGAAGGCTTACGTTGAGATTAGAAACAACAAGGAGGATAGATCTGTGGGTGTTAAGGCTCTGATGGAGAGCATGGGGGCTGTGATCATGAACCGATTGTCCAGCCAAATAACACATGTGATATACAAAGTAGTTATTTGTCGGTATTCAAAATGAGTTGAGAGTTTAATGGATTTTGTTGTTGCAGGAAGGATCTTATGAAACTTATCGTAGAGCAAAAGCAATGAACAAGCATGTGGTTTCTGTATTGTGGCTGCAGTCATTGAAAAATTTGAGAAAACGGCTTCCAGAGTCGGATTTTCCAGCCATTGGTGTTGTCTCCAGTAACACAACTGATATATGTGAGGTATATATAACTATTGTCACTTCTCTAAACCCAACTATAACATTAAAGCATTGTCAACAATGGTGCAATCAATAATGTAACTACTGTTGTTTGGTAGTACCTAATGTTTACTAATAACTAATAGTTGGCAATGTATCCAACTGAATAGAATTAAAATATCAGAAATATTACTAGATTTTAAGACTAATTTATATTTTGCAACTTTTCGTTTTAGTACATACATTCGAATTATGCTGATATCATAAAAGAGGAACAGAAAAAAGTATTGAACGAGCCTAAGAAGAAAAGAAGCAAATCAATTTCGGCAAGCAGCAGCAGATCTGCAAAATCGACAGAAAGTAAAAAATCGAGTAGTACGAAATTAGCAGAATCTTCCGATAACTCCAGCTGCGTGTTGGACGATAGCCTTCCGGTTGTACCTGATACATCTAAAATATCTTCAATCTCTGGGGACAGTGTGATATGCGAAACTCCGAGTCCGAATGTGACGAACAGAAGGAGGACGAGAATGTTGTACACCGATAACATAAGTAAACTCATTGAAGAAAGTCGTCCGAAGTCGACGTCGAAGATTTCCAGGAAGACCGTCTCCGTTCCCTCGAAGAAGTTGTGCAGACAAACGCTATTTGGTCTAGAGAATAAATCTGCAGAAACCGAGGATAATCAAGACTCGAAAGATTCGATACAATCGTTGGAGATTGGCAAATTCGTCACGCAACGCAGGAAGACCCGATGCAGCAGTTTCCAAAACGATAGTTTTAAGAATAATTCGAAGGTGAGTAATTGATAGACGAGCCTCTGCAAGGTAATCAACGTTTTCCAGGGTACGATATCTTTGACCAGTGATTGTTCCTCGACGGATTTATCGGTGGAATCGAAACGGAACACGCACAGCAACGACGAACTTGTCCTGTCCTTGGGCGTTTCATCAAATAGTGTAAGTTGACTTATTTAAATAAGGATTAGCCGTAATATTATTGATTTGATTATAACTTGTCCAATTATATACATGAATAAATTAATTATGTTTAAAAAGAAGGCACGTTTTTCTGTTTCTTTCTTTTTCGTATGTTCAACTAGGTTTTGTTTAATTTCAGACAGACCGTGATATTTCCGAGGTTGAGGTAAGTTCTCAAACGATTATTTCTTATGAAAGTTTCCTGAAAACTCAGAACAAGGGCAAGATGAGAACAGCGAAAAACAGAATGGTGACGAAACAGAACTGTGACGAATGACGATACTGGAATGAATGATAATTATTGGATATGTTCTGATTTCTCGATGTTTTGTTCCTAGTTTTCTGGTCATCTTTCACATCAAATGTTCCTGCTGTCTAATGTCTTTCACATGCATTTGTTTCTTGTTTTATTTTAGAGAAAAATGTTATCGATGGCGCTGAAGAACGAAGTCAAGGAAGAGTACCATGGGGTTTGCGTCAGTAGCGACGATTCTCAATCATTGAAAGTGTCAATTGATGATTCTGAACGGATGTCTTTGAGCAGCAACGACTTCTCTTTGCACGTCTCGAGCAGCAATAACAATGAGTTGGTGGCCAAGTTGGAGGTAGCCTGCCTGAAGAATGAATTTGATGATAGCACCGCCGAGTCGTTACATTTGATAGAGTCCAGTGGGAATAACCAATCCCTGCTCGGAAATTCGTCCTCCTTCGGCTTAGCTGAAGATATCAGTCAAGCCCTGTGCATCATTAATAAAGATTTGGAGGGTGAATTGTTGCATAAAACTGAGTCGGATTGTCCGGAAAATAATGCTGCAGCGGCGATTGACACTGATTTTGATTCTGCAGAGGAAGAAACGAGTAATGAGCAAGTGGAAAAAGCCCCAATCAGAAAATCGATGAGGATAAGAAAACTTCAGGAAGATTCAGCGAATGACGAGCAAGGGTCTTCGCAAAACGGGAATACAGTTCGCAAGAAGAAACGAAAACTGTACAATCCGGATGGTACATTGAGGCAGTATTTTATTATGAACGCAGAACCGGAGGTTAGGAAAGTGGTGCCGAAGGACAAGAATGTTACGTTCAAGAAACCGGAACCGATGAATTTGGTTCCAGTGCTTTTCACGCAGAACGCCAAGTTGGCGATGGAATCTGGAAAGTCGTGCAGCGAGGACGAGAGCGGTGCACCGGACGAATCACTGCCAATTAAGCCGATTCTGAATAGGAGGAGTACAATGGATTTCGTTCAGGTTCAGAATTTGCCTAAGACGCGCAGGACCGTGCAATCGGCTAAGAAACCGACAATAGTATGCTCTCGTTTTCATAGGAACGAGGTTACTGAGTTCAAGAGGATCGTGGAGAGGATGGGCGGATTCGCCGTCGAGAATACCGTCAGCAAAAACACCACGCATCTGGTGTTGGGCGATTGCTGTCGGACTATCAACGTCGTGAAGGGGATGGCACGTGGCATTTGGATACTGAAAGCTGACTGGGTAAGTGTGACTATGCCCAAACGCACGCAGAGCGGGTGTTTCTTGCGATTGTTAAGGTCTAAAGTTTTATGCTTGTTTTTAAGTTGCATTCTTCGTTGGAGCGCGATAGATGGTTACCCGAGGAGCCTTTCGAGTATGTGGAGCTTAATAAGAATATACAAGTAAGTGCCATTTAACAATTTGGTAATATGATCTAATAAGAAGTGGACAGTATGAAAACAGAACGTATGGTCTATAGCTGTTGTCCACTGTTGTCCATCTCATTATTAAACGTACTTTATATCTGAATGTTGCGTTTCTAGATTTGCAGGAGAGAACGTGAGGCGTTCGGCACCAGTTACTCTATGGACATTTTCATGAACTGCGGCGAGATCTTCGTGAGCAATTCGACGAATCCGAGCAGTCTGCAGCTGAAGGAGCTCATCAGGCTGTGCAAAGGCGTGTTGTTAAGCAGCCGAAGAAAGGCGAAGATCATCGTGGGTTCGGTCGGCGTATGCAACGAGAACGCGTTGTGCGTGCGCGAAACGTGGGTGCTGGACAGCATCTACCAAAACTGCTGCAAGAATCCAGCCCTTTATGCCATTTCATGAAACGTTAACGAATATTGACAATCAGCGTATTTGAATGACTGAATATGATTAATGATGTTAATTATTATATCTGTCGTTTCAGTTAATAACATGGTTTTTTGTTGTATTTATTCCATTTCTTAGTCATTTTAAGGAATATCTGCTTCTGTTATTATATAAATCCTGTATTAATACAAGCAATTTATTTTGTTTTTAAATCTGATTACAAATAACATTTCTTCATCCTGTCATCATCTTCATTACACCTCAGTATTATACTTAAGTTAAGTTGTTTAATAGAGCAGTGGAAATTCTCTTTAATTGTACTAAAACCCACCTTCTTCGTGTGCGTGTGTGTCTTGTTATTTTGTTGTTTGTTTTGGTTTCTTTGTCTTAAAAACTAAATATAGTATCTCGAAACTACTAAATAACTGAAATAAACAAACACATTTGCAATGCACTTTCTCGACTCGTTTCTCGTGGTTTTCGTGGCTGTGTGTGCAAATATATATATATATTTATATATATTTCATTTATTTATTATTAAATCTATTTTATGTTTAAATCAAATGACAAATAAATAAATAGTGTGATATAGAGAGTAAAGTAAATCACAATCGTTATTATTATTATTATTAAATAAATAGATAAATTAGGAGATAGACAAAACAAAAAACGGGATGGTCGGAGGATTCGTTAGTTAGTCCAAAAAGTTGTTATATGAAAAAGCTGGAGAAGCGATTATAGATAAAATTATTGATTAAAATGAATCGAAATAAAAATGCCTCTTCGTGGGCAGTGTTTCCTGTTCTTTTTAAGTGCTAAATATATTATATATATATAGGATTTTTTTCCCTTTATATTTCTTTTTTTGGTGTCAAAGGTTTCGTTCTTACAAAGTTCCAAGATTGAGTTGTTATTGGTTCTATTTCACATTTCATTTATAAAGTCGCATGCTGTCTTTGCTGAAAGTATAACAATAAAAGGGGAGGATTAATAATAATTAAAATAATAATAAAAAATAATAAATCTGGTTACTTTTGCGTTTTCTGTTCTTATTTTTGCTGTTCGGTGTTATTGTTTCTTTTTTACATCTGTTCGGTCGACGATGTCCTTGTTTCTTGTACTAAGTAGACTTGGGAGCCGGGCACTGAGCTGGTGGTGACGAAAGTGCGATGCTTGGCACGGATCAGAGACAAGCTGCTTTCGGCTGTGTCGGCGCGGTCCTCGGCGGCCTCCAATTCGCGTTGGAAACGGCGCACGCGAGTTACGCTCTGTTGGGAAACACCCTCCTGTGCACGGACGAATAGAAATGATTTAGATTATTGACACTCCTTCTGGTTCGGATGCATTTACCTGTTCTTGGAGTTGCCTCTTGAAGAGCATGACCTTCTGGCTGGTCTTGTCCAAGGATTCCTGGAGCAGTTGGATGTTCTTCTGGTCCTCCTCGCATTGGATCATGACCTCCTTGACGGTGCGCTCCTTCTTGCGGAGGATCTTGATGGTCTCGGCGTGACGTCTCTTCTCCTCGTCCAATTCGCATTCCATGTCGCGGATGCGGGCCTCCAGTTTGCTGATGATGCGCTTGCCACCGACGATGGCGTTGGCTTCGACCTCCTCCAAACGGACGGACAAGTTCTTGACTTCGATTTCCAAAGACTTCTTGATGGCTTCGATCTTGACGACGCGCTCCTGCTCTTCGTGCAAGATTTCGACGGTGTGCTTGATTTCAGCCTACAAAACAAAGGAAAAGGAATTGGTTAGATGATCTGCAGTGGTATTGTTTTAGTTGTCATTACTTGGACGCGCTGGTAACGTTCGTCGGAGATCCTCAATTCCTTGGTGATCTCGTCGTAGTCGGCGACGATGGTGGACAATTCTTGTTCGATCTTGCACTTGGTGGTGGCAAGGTTGACGTTGATGGTGGTCAACTCGTTGATGCGGCTCACGGATTCCTCGTACTGCAATTCGACGGCCTTCTTACCGCGAAGGGCCTGCGAAAATACAAATACAAAAATTAGTCACGTTCAATTTGGATCGAGAACGAGATTGTGCAGCATTACAGCTTCGTAATTGCCCCTGATTTCTTCGGTTTCGGCCGTAAGGGCTTGGATGCGACGTTGGCAGACGCTCAATTGGTCGAGGGTGACTTGGAGTTGCCTCTGGACCTCGTCGTAGTGGGCGGTCAGCTCGGTCAATTGGAAGGATTGCTTCTTGATGGTCTTCTGCAAGTCGATGTTGATCTTGTTGGCAGAGTCCAGGGACATCTCCAGTTCGGTGATCTGGATCTGGAGCTTCTTCTTGATGCGAGCGACCTCGGACTTGAGCTTAGTCTCGGCCTCGACGACGCGAGCATTCAGCTGCTCGATTTCGATGCTGGTAGCCTTGCTGCATAAACAAAAAGCAAGCAAGATCAGAACAATTGGTATTTGGCACGATGACGCGACTATTGTTTGCCGCGGTGTGTTATCGAGTGTGTGCGCGTATGCATTCGCTATAATTAGGACGCTTCAAATGTCGATTATGCAAGTGGTTTCTGTCGAGTGTGCTATTTCTGGGGCTGGGGCACCTTTTCTCGCTGAAATAGGTGGAGGTTTTTTTGTCGAAAGTCTTCAGGTCGGCGCTGAGGTTGTCCAGGGGCTGCATGAAGCTGGCGTCCACCTCCTTCTCCATCCTCTTGCACATGAGACGTGCATGCGCCTGGTAATCGTGCGTGCTATGCACCACGTTCTTCAGATACTTGTTCGCTTGATCCATGTCTACGCCTTCGGCTATGTGCTTCTTACTTTCTGACAGCAGTTGGGCTTCGATGCCCTTCGCCGATTTCCCTCTGAGGAACTTTTGCGCGGATTTCAATCCCTCCGCGATCTTGCGGTCAAAGTCCGGGTCGAAGTTGACGATCTCGTCTGCCATCTTCGACTTGAGCACTTTTATCTTTCGGACGGTCTCCTTCTTCTTGCGCACTTCCGTCGATTTCACTTGCGTGGTAATTGAGGCGGCCGAGGCGGACTTGTGCAGCAGGAAGGAGGACTGCGAGCGAGCTTTGAAGTCCTGCAGGTAATCTTTGGCCCTGGTCTCCGTTCGTCTGGCTATCTTGCTCAGGTCATCCTCCGTGTAGCTGCGGACGAGCTTCCTGGGACTGAACGCATCCAAGGCGCGCTCGTCCGTCCACGGCAGGTGGGGATACTTTGTGCGTCTGCCGCTATCCTTAGCGTCGATGTAGTCTATCATTGGCTGATAGAAGTTCACCCCGTATCCGTAATTATAGTCGTAGGCCTTTGTGGCCGGATGCGCGACCCAGTCGTATCTCGAAGAAGTCGGACGGGACATCCTAGTGATGCTCAACAATCAATAACCAATGCCCGAAATGTTATTAGCATCGCCGTTTTATACTTCCACCATTCCTGCTGCATCCTGCATCAACGCCAAAAACCAATCGCATTTTCGACCATATTTTTAGCTTCCCACTTTTAATGCCAGTTTTTTGTATCTATATGTGTTTAATTACGCGCTCAGAACTGCACACACGCACAACATTTGTTGTTGATCGATCTATCTTGATCTATCTATATCGAGTTAGTCCAAACTTTGACTCACCGAATGGCCTCGATCTCCTCGTCCTTCTCGTGGAGGCGTTTCTCGGCTTCATGACGGAATAAGTTCAGTTCGGACGCCAAACGTTGGGAGCGTTGTTCCTCAGCTTTGCGGCCCTAAACACGTACAATCAGTTATAACCAAGAGTGTCCAAAACAATGGGTTTAGTCTCCTTACAGCTTCGGCTTCCTTGTAGGCGGCGGTGAGCTCTTCGCGTTCGTTCTCAAGACGACGCAATTCAATTTCCATCTCGTGCATGCGACGAGTGTACTCGGTGATGGTGTTGCGAGCATCATGAAGATCATCTGTAATACGAGAAAATTGATTTAAGGTAAAAGCAAAAAGTGTTTCAATACTACTTCATGTCAGAAAATCTATTCATGTACGTTAACAAATTCAATAATAAAGCATTTTTAATAAAGAAAAGTGTTTTTTACTTCTCTTCAATACCACCTACTACTATTACTGAACTACTAAATCAATTTGATTAGTTCTCAAGTTGTTTTCTTAAATATCAATTGTTGTTCGTCCGAATTATTTAGTTGACATGAAAATTTTTGTGATAGATGTTTAAAATTTTTAGAATTAAAGCTTAAAACGACTAATAAATCTGCGAATTTCTCTTATTTTCAATTATACTTTCATGTGCAGTTGATACGATTTCATAAGTACTCTATTTTTACCAACCCGAATACTAATTCTGTGTCGAACTCGATTTAACTCTGCATCTATTTCTAGTAATTATTTCTATTAATAGAACAACACTGTGTAAAAAAAGACTGCAGGTCCTGTAACTAAATTATTACAGCACAGTCTAAAAATAAACAATATAGTATTATTGCAAATTGCACACAAATTCTTCTGCAATTAGAAGACTTTATCTAATTGATTTATTAATTAAAAGAATCTTTGCAAAACATCAATTGTTGAAAGATTTTTGAAAATAATGTTAGAATTATTAGGTTATTTCAAGATTTTGCATTACGCCAATGCACCTCAATTAAAATGTCAATTGATAACTGAATATACACTAATTTATGACTGTCAAGTGTCTTTGTATGGCAATAGATTAATTAAATATGATTTTTCAAGTACGTACTTGACAAGTAGTTATTGTGAGAATACCTTGTATTCATCTGTTGATTGATTAAAGCAAATGTGCAATTTTAACTATTGTCAGTATAGAAGTGACAAGCAATTTTTGTGAGAACATTTTATGTTTATGAAGACAGTGTACGTCGGATGATTGACGTTTATGAGTTGATAAATTGACAAGTCATTTTGAGAACACCTTCATCTTTCAATTAATGAGTGCATATGTAACGTATGTATTGTCCAGTAACTTTAATTACTTTGGTAGTTTAATGAAATCTGTTTCTGCATTATGCTAAGTATATACTTGACAAGTAATTGTTATGTAACACATTGCACGTATGCATCTGTTGATTGACAAACGTAAATGAACTGCTGTAAATACTATCATATATAAAGATTTGACAGTGTGTGTAATCATCTGTTGATTGACAAATGCATGTGTACTACTTTATATACTGTCAGTATTTGAAAAGTAATTTTTATGAGAACATATTGTCAAGTGACTTTAATTACTCTGTTTACAGAAATCTATTTCTTCAGTATGTTAAGTACGCTCATAAAGAGAATATCTGTCAATTGTGATGTATTCAAATCAAAGTATTGTCTTTGATTACTCAGGTATTTTGTTTAAATAGATTGGTTTTTGCGTTGACAACTATTTTTTAGAATTCATTTGACAAGTCTAAGTACTGTCAAATGTCTTTGGTAATGTTAAACTTACCGGCCATCTTCTTGTTGTCACGAGCGAGAGCATCCCTCTGTTCGCGGGTCTTGTCCAACTCGTGGTTGAGACGTTGGATTTCTTGCTGCTTGTTGCGGAGGTCGCGTTGTCCTTGTTCGTACATGGCGAGGGTCTCGTCAAGACGGGTCTTCAGGTCGAGGTTGACCCTTTCCAGATGCTCGACGCGCTTCTGCAACTCTCTAGCGGTTCCATTGGCCTTCTCCAAGTCGATGATGAGGACCTCGACTTCGGACTGAAGACGGGACTTCTGCTTCTCGAGGTTGTTGACCTTGACGAGGAGGGATTCGATGTGCTCCTCCTGCTCGGTGATGCGCACGGTGTACTTGCGACGCAACTCCTCGATCTCTTCGGCGCGGGCGATGGCTTCCGTTTCGTACTTGGACTTCCAGATCTGGATCTCGCCTTGGGACTTGACGAGTTGACGTTCGAGGTCCAGACGGGCCTCGCTCTCCTCCTCCAGCTGAACGCGGACGGACTCGAGTTCGACCTCGATCTGGTGGAGGCTGGCCTCCAGGATGGAACGCCTCCTCTCGTCGTCCTCGGCCCTGCGACGGGCATCCTCCAATTGGCTGGCCAATTGGGATTTCAAGTACACGGCGTTTTCAAGATTTACCTAGATAGAAAAAACACGAAATGTTAATTACGATTGATCGGCGTCGATGATCGTTCAATGTTACTTTGATATCTTGGACTTCCTTGGTGAGTTCGATGTTCTCCTGGGAGAGACGGGTCTTGTGGGAGGTGATGTCGACGATGGTGCGGTTCAACTCTTCGATCCTCACGTTCAACTCGCTGATGAACACCTCCAACTTTTCGGCGTGTTTGACCGAGACCAAACGCTCCTTGGTGGCTGTCTCAACCTGGGCGATCAATTCGTACACCTCGGATTGGAACTTGGCCTTCTCCTTCTCAGCCCTGCAAAGCAACAAATCAAAACAAAAGGATTTGAGATCAGACCTACTCTTTTTTTTTGTTTACTTATACTCTTTTTTTTCATTGTTTTTTTTTCGCAAGGTGTTTGATTTTGTTACGAGTAAACTTGGACGAAGACGGCCGCGACTAATATGGAGGCGACGCCGTCGTCGCGGCGCTCCTCCAAAAATAGCAGCACCGCACCGCCCCGTATATCTCTGGCAGCACTCTCTGCGTTTCTCCCTCTCTCATATACAAAACACATAACCACGTCTCATCTCCTTGCCCGAATAATAATAGTAATATTAACAAGTTTCTTCTTCTATAAATCGCTCGCAATACCTTGCATTTAAACTTGATTCCCATTATTTGGGTCACACCGAAGAGCGAAGGAATCAAAACAGTGAAACAATTCCAGAAATAGAAAAGTCTTCTCGCCACTTCTGTGAAATTGGGTCAGCTCTTTTGTTTGCCAATTGCACATTCTTCAGGGAAGAGAGAAAAAACGCAGAGAGAAAAAGCAGCCGTTATTTACGAGCAGCTCTTGCTCTTTCACCGGATGGTGCCTCTACAACGAGGCCAATTACCTTCTGAATACACACACACACGCACACGCACGAATCCAATCAGTTCCAAATATTTACACGACTCCGATTGCTTATTTCGCCTGGCGATTGTGCTAAATTTACGCGTTTACGACTTTTCCACACTTCTGTTTAGGTTTTACATGATGAACATCTATCTGAACGCTATCGATTACCTGGACTTGGCTTTGGCCATGGTGTCGATCTGCTCTTGGAAATCAACGACAATTTCTTGGTGTTTCCTCTTGAGCATCGAAGCGGTCTCCTCGGATTCGATGTGCACATCTTCCAAGAGTTTACGGAGCTTCAACAGCTCGGTGTCACGCTTCTTGTTGATTTCGAACTGCAAACATCAGCATTTCAATAACCAATAGTTCTTTTGGGAATCAATACTAGTTTTTTGTTCGATAAATTACCTGGCTTTCGGCACCACCTTCGGCTTCTTCCAGGCGTTCAGAAAGTTGGATAACCTGCACACTGAGGTCAGCCTTCTCCCTTTCAATCTACAAATAACACATTGAAAAATTATTAATACCAAATTTAATAATTCTTGAAAATAATAGAAATACAGGATGGAAAGACTTCATTTAATATGAAAGACAAAAGTTAAAAATATATTTTTAACTTTCTAAGCAACTTTTTTTCTTATATGAAGATATTTAGACATATTAATAATGGTATTTTTGTAGATCTTCTTAATACTTTTGTTTTGTTGAGGATTATGAAAACAATATATAATAAATCTTGTTTATTTCCATAAAAACCATGATTTAAATGCATATAAAATGAAGAAATACCAGGCGCATCCACAATAAAATGACGTTACTTTACAATATTAACAAAATGTAAATACATTGGATGATCGGTTAACGAACTTAATTCGTTCAAATTCGAAGTTCGTTATCCGAACATTTCGATAACCGATCATTGATTTAAGAAATGATTTAAGTTCCTAACAACAGTTTTAACTCCCCAAACGTAACGTAAAATAAGGTTTTTGAGGTGCTCGTTATACGAATATGAGTCTGTCTGAATCCGAATTGTTCGTTAACCGAATACCCACTACAATAATCTCAATAGATCAATAGCTATTTGTATTAAGAATCATGTAATAAATGTTGTCAATAATAACTTTTATGCAACAACAATTACAGGAAATAAATTAAAATTCTATTGCTGCAAAGGGCTTTAGACTAAATTTATTTACATATATTTTTCAAATGACATCAACAGATTTAATATATCATTTAAGTATCAAAATAATATTAACTTAACGTGTAATATTTTCTTCTCATTTTTACTTGATTTTAAGTAAATAATCAATACTTTATTATCATTGGAATGAATGTAAATCATATAAGTATGAACAAAGTAAAAGTATATTATTATAATTTTATATCTATAATGTATTATAATGTAAAGTAATATTACAAATAATTAATCTATTTAATTGACAATAATTGTTACCAACGCAACAATGTTGTTACTAACATTTAATTTATTTCATATTGGTAACATTGAATGTAATATGTTTTATTTATATATGTTTTGTTTTATTGAAATATCATACAATAATTGATTGATTTTAAATGAAGAGTAAATAAAAATCATTAAAATTCATCATTTTGACCCGGCGCATCCACCGCTCCGCATCAAAGTGTATCAGTGCACCAAATCGAAATTACCCCCTCAACAAACGTCAAACTGACAGTGAGCTACTGGATAAATTAATTTAGAAAGGTACAGTCAATTAGATGTGACCGTACTAATTTATTTCCTATTCTTCATGATTTAAGAATAAAATTAAGTACCCGACGGGCTTGGTCCACTTAGCTTTAACGAGCCAGCAAAACGCGCTCTCCTTTTCTCCTTCTTTCTCTCTCTCTCTCGCTCTCATTCAAATTCCGAGCAGGATGCACGCATCTCGCTCCGCACAGTGGAAATACAAAAGCGATAGCCCGAAAATAGAAACACCGACTCTGGGCCGGTTTTAAAATTAATCCGGACTGCCGAAATATTGTGAGAAATTATGTGGTGGAGATGATACTCTCTCTCTCTCCATCTCGTGTGCACTCGCTCTCTTTACTCGCACAAAAAGAAAAGAAGAAAAAAAAAACTCTCCGAGCGCACGAAATATCTAATTTTAACCCGGCATTGACTCATAGACAAGTTTTTTTTTGTCAGATTTCAGAAGAAGAGAAAAGCACGAATTTCGGTAAGTTTCACCAGCTTCCTCAGAGGTTCGAAATACAATTTGCCATGGCAACAGTCTCATCTATCATTCTAGATCTGTCAATGGCAGCTTACTTGTATCGTTGTAAAACTTCATCGATATGTAATTGTTGTAATCAATATGTTTGAAATCCTGCCGTGTAAATAAATATGTATTTGAAACGAAATTGATATACCGAAATAAGTGGAGTTGCCAAACGTGGACATCGCTCGCATCGGACGAGTCTCTGATCCTGATGTGGGTCAAATTTCTAACGAATTCTCGTACGGCACCGTCCAATTTACGAAAACGTTACTTCACTCAACGCCACTTCTAATTGTATTTATGTGAATTTAATAATAGAAGCAACGATTTTGACAGCTGACAGGTAGAGAGGAAGCGTGTAACGTTTTTGGTGCCACTGCTCTTAATTCATAAGTTGGCAATAATCTCTTAAAAACAATAAGTTTTGTTGCTAATTATTACACAATTTAGTGTTTACGATTATTCTAGTTTATCTTTGCAATATCGTTAGTGTTAACTCTGATTTAGTTTTTTTTTATATTAGATTTATTAGGGCTATAGACCGAGGTCTTTCTGCCCTAAATATTATGACTTCTAATGAAAACTTGTAAAGAAAATCAGTTTTATTGATCATAAACATGTCAAAACTGTCATTAAACATATGTTGGTAGCACTGATCTCAATTTAAGGTTGGTCATAACTAATATTACGATTATTAATATGCCTTATAGGAACGTGATCTTATTATGGATATTTTCGCATTTTCTTCATACACAAGTAAATGATATGTTGTGATTTGGTCCGGCATTGAGTTACAAGTTGGCAAGACTTTGGTCAACCGGATTATACAATCGATATATTTATATATTTGTTGTAGGTGCAATGTTGGATTTTAGACCTAGGACTTACCCTGCCACGGAGTTCCCTTTCGGATTCCAGATCATCGTGCAAGAGGCGGATTTTGTCCTACAACAACAACAAATCAAAGAGATCAGAGGGTTAAACGTGTAAATGTTGGGTGGAAGAGGGTCGAACGAGGTTGTGATATTGTGTAATCTCGGATTGGGTTTCAGCACGATCCAAATTTAAACGCGCTCCTGACGTCAGGGTGTCTGATTTCTGGCACACGAAAATGTCGAGAGCACTTCACTCAGTCAAAATATATCACTGGATCTTGAGTTTTAGCATGGATTACAATGGGTGAGTAAGGTGTATTTGATTGATGCGAGTTAGTTGCGCGTTGTTATGTAATTGCGATGATGCAATTTCTGTTGGAAATGTTACCTCGAGCCTGGTCAAGGCGCTAAGATCGGCGCTGTATTCGATGCTGACATCAGCGTTACCGCCCTGGGTGGATCGGTACGAGTATTTGGAGGTCCTCACGGCAGAGGAGGAAGACATCGTGGATAATCCCTTGTTTTTCTTTTAAGTGTATATACTCTACAATTTATATTTATATCAAAAAAATCTTTGTTGTTTCGTAGGTGCACTGACCGTCGTAATTTCAGAAATGAAACCCCGCGTGCCGACGCCGCCTTTCAGTGGTGGCTAAGTCGTTCGTATGAGCGTCGCGACGCGATTAAGACGCACCGCGGCCGGCGGGACATGCGCCCCTCGCACCAAAACGAGCGGACGCGCATCGCGACGCGCGCACAAGTGACTCAGTATTCTAAATTTCTGGAATGGAGGCGCGATTTATTTTTAAAATTTGCCCCGTTGTTTATGCAGTTTTTCCTGCACTCCTCCACGCCGCATGCCTTTCGACTTATTTGGTCTACGCCAACCACTGCCACCTAGAACAGCAACAACAACAACAACATCATCATCGATCCTATGTCCTATGATTCGAGCGAAAAGGGCATGGGGAGCGCAGATGATACGAACGCTGATTGTGAACGTTGGGCAGAAAGGCTGCTCTCCCTTCGTCCGGCCCAAATCCGTTCCGATCTGTTTTCGCCTTTATTTTGGGTTTTCGCGCCGTTTCGCGATGGCGACCGAAGCAAGTTATATTTGTTGTGAGTCGCCCAAAGTATCTCAGGTTACCTGAAGGGGGGAGCGTCCTTTTATAGACACGGAGCGCAAGTGGCCCCCAAGCGGTAGCAGTCAGCCGCAGCTTCAACCTCTGCTGCTCCTGCTTCTGACTCCACCTCGCATCCTCCACCTCGCAGCAGTCGGCAGCATTCAGTTTACCTGTTCCTCCTCAATAACATCCTCCGCACACTCATCTCATCTCGATCCACCAGATGGGATGTTGTGATTGCAAGAATTCCTCTCGGAAATAGAATGGCCACTCTTCGACCGTTCAACCTATCTATCTCTTTTCTCCCAGTCTCCAATCGTTTCGCACACCGCAAGGATGTTTATTTCCACCATTTCCTTCTCACCATTTTACTCATTTTTCTTGTTGTTCCATTCGAATATGGGACGCTTCCCCTACAAAAAACGAATTAATAATTTGTTGACGCATTTGACAAATAATTAAAAACGTCATCGACAAAAGTCGTAAACTAGCAAAACATGGTACTTTAAATTTACTTAGAAAGTAGTTATTTGCTCCATTTAAACGCAAAATTCAATTTCGTGTTTCATGAATCACATAAATTCACTGTTATTTTAATACAAAACACTGAATGCTTAATTTGTTAATATCATTTGTCATATAATTACAAACGTCATTCAATACTGTAACAATAGTCAAAAAGCGTATTTTCAAAATAACGTGATCAACATTTACTTAGAAAGGTTTGATTTTCATGGATTTACACTTGAATTCAATGATCCTCAAAAAGAGAACATTTTTTGCTTTAATTAGCAAAGAAATTCCCATTCGAAATCTTCAAAATTTTGATTCAATAGCATAATTTTATGTCATTCGAATATGAAATATGGAGCATTTCTATTCTACTTCGTACGCATCGAGTTACATGAATCACATAAATTCACTATTATTTTCGTAGAAATCTCAATTTTTTAGTGAATAAATGTATTTCCATCATTTATTATATATTAGAAACGTCATCAACACTATGACAAGTGTCAAATGGAGTATTGTTTCCATAGCAACCGAAAATTCCTCTATGTTCAATAATTAATCTCCGAAATTTTAGTACAATTCAATCTTAAGAAATAAATCTTTGATCTTAGAGGTTCGCGTTGGGATTCAATGATCCTTAATAAAGACTATGCGAGACTCGATAAATCTTCGTTTTCGCACATATTTTTGCGATTTTCAATGTAATATAACTATTTAATGATGATAGATAGGTTGCACAATATAAAATGTTAATGATCTGCATCTGAATTCAATGATTCTTTGCAGGGAGTTCCCCGAGGAAGGCGTCTTTAAATAAATTGGCAGACGATCAAACACTCGAACAACTTTGAACTTTTCATCTTTGCTTTGTCGCTTCTACAGTCTAACTTTCATTAACCTAGACATTAAGCGTCGTTCCACTTAAATCGCGTGCAATCAACGTTATCTATTATAAAATATGAATGCGATATACTACAATTTATGAATTAACTTCTGTCCAAAACATAACTTCGTCTGATAAACAACCAAAAAAACGTTGAGAAATTGTTGGAAAAGTATAACAATATTTTTTGCAACAAAAATCGAAATACAATAAAATTGAAGAAAAAAAGAAATACAAATAATACAATGTCATTGCTGCAAAAGTTTTACTGCCCTGAAAAATATAATTTACAATAATTAGTAATTTAATTATTCTTTACTTGCTTTAATTGCATAATTTAGATAAGTAAATCACATTACACTTTTTCAATTAGTTTCACTTAATTACTGAAAGTTTAAATAAATCGAACAAATATTAAAATGAAATGTTGATTTTGACAGCTGTCACTTTAATAAATATGTATATTAAATTGACAGCTGTCAAAATAGACAGTCATAAATTTATTTATTTTCAATATTGTTACGATTTTGATAATCATTTTGATGATATTGCTGCAAAGGGTTACACACCATTGGTTTTTCTGCTCTCTTAAAATAATGTACAAATTCAATGCAAGTAAAAATGATTGGTTAACAATCGTTTTGGTCGTAAGCCAAATTCCATTCGATGAGGCTGGAAGTGATTCAGTAAAGTATCGAAGGAGATGATAAATGCACAGTATTTGTGTAATGATGATGAAGAATGTCCAAAGTGAGTAAGTTAAACTGATTCGAATGAATTTCTATGCGATTGTTTGGGGAAAAGAGGCGAGGTGATATGTAACCGATGTGGGTCTCCTCGATTTATTTATGGAAACGAACGATTATGAGATTCAGGTGTGGAAGTGCTATAAAATGTTTAAATATAGAATACAAACTCGGACGATCCAAAACCGTGAAACTTTCCTTGACGATTGAGCGCGATCGGAGAGATTTCTTTAAATTTCCTTATAAATGTCAACATATTTCTTAAATTTAATTTCTGGACGAAACGTTCTGTTTTGTAAATAGATTAAATGAAATCAACTCAGAAATTAATTGTCACAAATTAATGACAGATGTCATTTCGTAAATTGTTTTCATTGCATTGACATTATTCCATTGATGAGTGAATTTTGACGATTTCTTTCAATTTATTTTTTTTGCTATAAATATTAACATTTTCCTTTTTTGATTTCAAGAAGAATCATTCTATTTTGTGAATAGTTTAAATGAAATTAAAATCAGAAAATGATCATTTACAAATGAATGACAGATGTCATTTCGTAAATTATTTTATTACCATTGAAACTCTTCTAATGTTTTATGTTTCTCTATTTCAAACACTTTCAATGAAAAGAAACTCAGAAATTAATAAATTACAAATTAATGCCAATTCTCAGTTTTGTAAATTACTTTCATTGAAAATCTTCCAATGATGACTGAATTTTGACTATTGAGCGTTATTGGAAACATTTCTTTAAATTTCGCTATAACGGCACTCTTCAATTAAGGCACGTTTTCGATGTACGGCCTAAAACGTTTCGCTATAACGGCCGATGTCGATATGTCTACATGTTGCCAATCTTGCGCAAGCGCAATAATTGATTCCTTATACGGCTTTTCGCTTTGCGGCCAAGTTTCGTGGAACGTATCTAGGCCGTAAAGCGAGGTATGGGTGTATAATCATTCTGTTGATTTAGAAAACAGTAAGTAGTAGATTTTGTTAAACATTATCAAATTAATGACAGATGACATTTCAGAAATTATTTTAATTTCATGTTTGATTTTTGTTTTCTTTTTTTATAACCATATTATTTTGTGGGATAAACTATTTATTGAGTAAACAAGTGTGAACAAGACAGAGTTGACAAAAGACTAGCTTCTTTGCTTAAATACTCTCCAGCGGGGTCGAAAGGGATTCCTATGTTTTAATTGAACAACAGGGGGCAGCATGATCCCCACAATTTCAACATATTGGTCCAAAGGACAAACAACCTAGGTCTTTTTGTCCATTATATTCTACTAGTTATTTACTAAAAAAACATCTTATTTTCATTGAAACTCTTTTATTGGTATGTATATTCTACTGAGACTTGGTTAAAGGAGGAAGAGATTGCCCAATATGAACTTACAGGTGTCATCTAAACAGTATACAACTAGAGAAACGACAGGTGGAGGAGTGTCAAGTTACTTAAAACACGAATATAATTACAAATGCAATTGAATTTACTAATGAATGTAAAGTGTACTTTTCCGTATGCACGACAAAGAGTCACACGTTTTTCTCTTGTTATTATAGACAGATGTCAGTTCTTAAACTTTAAAGTTTGATGCTAAACACAGGTCGTTTAATAAAATCAATAAATCGCACGGATCGTAAACCTCGTGACATTTATATTTCAAAACTTGTGTCATAAACGCGTTACGGATTTATGCGTTTCCCCAGTGATAAATAAACCGGAAGTGTCAGATGCATAACCCCTTTGAAGTGAGCCTACTATATTTACTGGTGGGCGTTTTACATGCATTCTCCTCCCAAAGGCAAACTAATTAAACCTGCGAAGACGAGCAAAAGAGGTGAATGTATATTAAGCTATTAGCGATTTGAATATAGGTAGCGGACGAATGTTTTCAGAATTAAAAATGTTCGAATCGGTGTGTACTTCTAAACTTATTGCAAATTTTTGGAGCCGGTCCAAGCGGAATTTGGGCGAGCGCTGTTTGTCTCCGGCACCGAAATATTCGCGGCATGAGTCAAATATTTATAACTAAAGTTGGACTAAATCGCGTGGAGAAGAAGGAGGTGGATGATGATGATGAATAAGCTGCGATCATCAAGTGAGAACAAGTGCGAAGAAGAAGTAGAAGAAGTATGGTTGTAGCTTGGATGGATCAAGGATGGATGGGTGATCGAGGAATGCGATTTTCCTCTCTGTCCCACCTCGATCACCCAACTCTCGGCTGCCAATGCCTCCTCGGCCGAACGGAATTAGACTTACGAACGCTATTTCTGACCATAACATAAATATTTATAGTATAAATCGATTCATTATATTTTTAATCGCGACAACAAACATTTCCATGCGAAATCATTTCATTAATTTTGGTTCTGCGAAGCAGATTCATCTGAAACTTGAATAATGCAACTTCTAATATCATCACCACAATGCAACACTCCTTCAAGAACTTCAATATCATCATCACAATGCATCAATCTTCCAAATGGTCATGACAAATAAGTACTATATAGTATTCGTTCAATTACCAACAAAAAGTTTCATACGAAATCATTTCATCAATTTTCGTTCTGCGAAGCAGATTCATCTGAAACTTGAATAATGCAACCTTCTAATATCATCACCACAATGTATCACTCTTTCAAGAAGTTCAATATCATCATCACAATGCATCAATCTTCCAAAAAGTCATGACAAATAAGTACTGTAAAGCATTCGTTCAATTACCAACAAAAAGCTTCATACGAAATTATTTCATCAATTTTCGTTCTGCTTAGCAGATTCATCAAAAACTTGAATAATTCAATCATCATCACAATGCATTCTTTTTCAATAAACTGAGGACAAATCATACTATTCATTATTCGTTCAATTTACAACAAACGTTTCCATGTGATATTATTTCATTGGTGTCCGTTCCGAAAAGCAGATTCGTCCAAAATTTGAATAATTCAAACTCTAAATATTACTACAATACATAATTTTTCCAAAAACCATTAATAAACGTAGTAGCAATTGTTCAATTAAGTATGCAATAGATGTAGGAAAAGTATCTGGTATCCCACAGGGTAGTGTTTTTGGTCTGTTATTGTAAAAAAACTTACTTGATAGATAAGTTATTAATAACCATGGCAACTGTCATGATGACACACATTGTTATCACTAAAAGTTCAATAATTAAAACACAAAATTTTCAAGATATTCTTAAATTTTAAACATTTCTCAAGATAGTAGTGTACAAATTTTATGTTACTTTCACGTATTTCAAATGAAATTGTATTGTAAAACCAAATTAACAACAATGCTTTAGTTGTAAATCAAAATGATAACGTATAGAGCAAAAATAACGCTACAATATTTTGAATCTACTCGTTTTCCGTAGAAAATCCGTGAACCAATTCCGCTCCGCTTCTTGCATTCGCGGCATTCTTTCGCCGGACTAAATTTAACCGAATGCATTAAGCGCGCGGCAAAGTTTTGACACTTTTTCAAAGTTAAACGCTGCGCCACGATTTTTCCAATCTTTCTGTTTACTTTTTCGCTTCTCTGAAGAACGGTTTCGATGTTTTGATCTTCCGGATTATAATTATTGGTTGTTGTCATCTGTTGTCTGTCGGAGAGTGTTCCACTTTTCTTTTCGGTCCGTAACCCAATTCCAAACATTTCAATCCCACTTGAAAAAAGAGACACCTACAAAGTTTATAAATATATTTGCAGAAGTGGAATTTTTTGAAGTGTGGATGTTTTTTTTTTTGGTGGATGAGCCTGGTACTTGATCGTGGTTCTGTCATCATTGATGGATGTTTGATGTAAAATGTTACTTTTTCAAGGTCAAATTAAGAAAGCTTTGAAATTATATATATTAAAGAATATTACAAAGTACAATTATTTATTTACGTAATAAATTGGTTATTAAAAAAGGAACTATTACAAAAAGGTTGTCAAATGTCATGTTTGACATGCCATATGACATTTCCATAGAAATGTCATATATTTGTTAATATATTAAGTTACCTTTGATATTAAATAAGTCAATTGTTTTAATTATAAATTGTTGGAAATATTTGCAAATTTAATAGACGATAAAAGAGCATTAAAGGAATGCAGTAAATCGAATGTGTTTATTCAATTTGTTAAAATAGAATTTATGTCTGTATGATCGTATCAACGTTGCATTCGGGCACAAAACAAACGTTGAATCACCGCCAATTTTAATACGTTCTAGTCCTTATAGCCGCCACTACTTGTAGATTGTTAATCATGCAGCTTAGTAAGGCAAATGACACGCTTTTCTATTTACGGTTGTAAATAGTATTTTAGTCACTGGTTAGATTTTCTCATTATGTATGACCCATATGCTAATAACCACCTAATGACAATTTTTCTATAACTATAACAAATAGTTACTGTTTTCAATATTTCTTTTGTCCTAATGTATTTGTTTTCAAAAATTAAATAATAAAATGAATTTTAAAGCAATATTCACAAAAACATGAATGTGGATCATATATTTCGAAGAAGATTAAGAATGACGATGAATGATGTGAACAGAACAAAATGCTTGGAATTCTTTTGTTTCTTTCACTGTGTGTAGAATATAAAGCGTTTGCTTCAAAACTGATGATTGATTCGTTTCACTTTAGCATCAATACTTGGTACATATTTGTTGAACATAGATTTTTGATCCCCAGGATCTTCAATTTAGATTCAACTCCAAGAAATGTTAATAGCTTCTTATTACCTATTATGACAGTTACAGTCATGACAAAAATTTGTCAAAATGACATTTGCTTAATCTGTTTTGTAACGTCAAATACTTAATAAATGTCATTTTAATTATGAATTTTTATATTCATAATCAAGCAAAAAATGTTTGAAATGAAAACAAAGAAAACTTCACAAAAGTACATTTTGTAATATCAAGTACTTCTTTATATCAAATAAATTGAATTATAAATTTGAACTATTAAATAACACGGCATAGAAACGATTGAAATGAAAATTGTCAAAATGACATTTACTAACAAAACAATGATACAACAAGCAAAGATATATTTGAACGTCAAAAAGTTGTTATAGTGACATTTGTTTAATACCTTTTGTAAATGTCATCCGAATTAGGAATTTACACGTATAACTATTACATAATAAACAAACAAAAAATGTTTAAAAGAAAACATTAAAAACTTGTCAAACTGACATTTTCTTTATCTCCAAGTACTGTCATTGAATGTCATTTGAATGATATTGATTTAGGTTCATCGTTTAAGTAAATTGAATTATGAATTAAAAATCAAAGAAATCCGGCGTTGACGGGACTTACCGAATATATAATTATAGCTAGCAAAAATTCTTGGAAATGTTTCGATTGAAAATGTCCAAAAGACATTTACTATAACAGTTTTGAAACATCATTTGAATTATGCATTTATACGATGCTCATCAAGTTTCAAAAAGTTATATCTTTACTTTGACGTTGTCAGGTGAAAGATAGTTGAGAATTTCTAGAACGGAATGGAATTGCGAATGGAACAACCTTCGAATTGTACGAAGTGAAAAGGCATAGTTCACCTCAGTGGCGAAATGAAAATAACCCGACCGTGGGCCGAGCACAATTTGGAATCCGAAATAATAGAAATGATCCACAATTAGAATCCAAGAAAGCATATTGTATTACGGCAATGCCGCAAGGTGTTGTGTTGTCATGGAGATTTAGTGACTTCATTTGTTTCATTCGACGAGCATCGCCATTTCTAGTGATTCTACTAGCAATGTAAATGATACTTTCTTTTGCCTATTGATTTGCATTCTCTCGAAAGTTAATATTTGCATTTGGAATTTTACCTGCCGCAGAGGCAGTAGTTCCTCGGGTATTAGTATTAGTTTGGTAGTGGTAGTAGTACTGAATTTTCATCAAGGACGGAAATAGAGCCACGGCAATAGCAGTGGGCCAATAAAAATAGAAATGATATATCTCGGTTCGGCTCGACTTGGGGTCCCCCCTTTCCACCTTTCTTGGATACTAGTACCACTTTCTTGGAAGGCAGACTTGAGTATCATAAAACATTGCCTATAGACTGAAAGCTCTTCAACTGCAATAAACGTAATCCTCTCTGAAAGAAACTTAATCCTCATTTCAAAAAGACAAGAAAAAATGCATTTTGAAAAAGAATAATAGAACGAATTATGTTTGAAATTGCAAATATTTGTTGTTCACGAGATTTTTCGTGGAAAATTATGAAAGAATGTTCGCAATAATAAGAAAGAATGTAAAATGAAACGAAACGAGTTTTTTTTTAATGATTTTTCTCGAAATAAGACTACGAGCAGTGCCAAAATACACAAGATAATAACATCTTAGCGCTGTTGTGTAATTTGTTATTGTTCGGCTTGAAAATTATTTTGAATCGAAATAAATTATTCATCTTCATTAAAGCATTAAACCCAAATAAACTTAAGTTGTTTGCAACTTAATTTTCAACTCTATATAAAAAGTAATTAACTTTTAAAAGAAATATATATAATTATGGCAAAATTAGTGATTTTATTTTGACTTCACAAGAAAGATATTAACTGAATATAACAGAAACACAAAGAAAATGAATGTAAAGAACATAAGTCTTTCTGGTTTTCGGTTTATCTCAATTTTATAATAGATTTTTGAACTTTATGAATTCTGTTTTATTTCCCTATTATTGAATTGGAAATAAGGATTTTGAAATACAAAAACCTGGAAAAACCATCACTTATGACTGCCAAAAAATTCGTTTTTTGGCTTCAGGTAGATGAAATTGTGAAAAGGAAACCGAAAAAGTAAAGTACTAGGATTAGATAAATTCTAAGTACACGTTATTTATATGTTACAATAAATATAGTCTTTATTCTTATAAATGTGTTTCTATAAGATATTACTGTATGTTATTATATTTTTTTTTTCAATTAAGTAATTTTCAATGCTTTGTTGTTACAGATTATTGAATCAAATTCAGACATCAATTACCAAAGAAACTGAAAGGAATTAATTGAAGAGAACTCAATCACTTCAATTAATAAAACTGAATCAATTAAACACCGCTGACTCCGAACGAAGACTCAAATTACTCAGAACAGCGCAGAGTGGATGTTATTAGAATTAATCATTTCCATGGTAATGATTACATTCTTGTTATAATACATTATAATTGAGTCAATGCAATATTCAATTTTATTTCGTTTTGATAATATATGATGAAATGTGTTGATATACCTTCAATAATGAGCTTATCGTATTCTTCTTTCAATTCAACTAACTGCTTCTATTGAAGATTGCGATGACAATTCATATAGGACAGGGAAATTGTTGAAAAACTTTGACGTTATGATATTATTTGATACCATAGAAACAACATAATTTTTTAGTTTGTTTCAGACACAAACGTTCTTAGATCAATGCAATAACTTTGAAAATCTAGTCTTTTGTAAATGTTTGTTATATAGTAAAGAAATGTATTTAAGAAATAAAGTTGACAGGATGAAGCCAAATCGAGTAAGGTTCTTTCAGTAAGGAAGATGCGCTATTTCAAAAAGAAATAAAGGACAAACAATTCGTTGTAATAAAAAGTTTATTTAATAAACCCACTATCCTGAAGGACATTTCTCGCTGCGTTGTTAATGTGCTTAAATCTGTCTGCTCCTAATTGTATTCCACCGTACCAACGGGAAACGACAACAACAACATTCTTAACATCGACAATTTGTAGCAGATGAAGCAATCGTCCTCCTGCGAGATTCTCCCCATCGTCGTCACAATCTTGCAGCAAAACCCCATTCGCTTTTTGTATTCGATAAGCAAGCATGTTGTGCGTCGCTTGCGCTATTTTCTTGTTCTGCATAAGAAAATTCATCACGTTCCTGCAGCAACACAAAAATCAATAACGAGTTCAGTTTGAATTCCCACACAAATTACCTGACGTCGTTTTCATTGTGAACCTCACAAACGTGACCCTGAAAAGTACTTTTCCTATCTTGGATGATTTCTCCATGGATCACATTATATCGACTGTAATCCTCTGCTTTTTTCACATGGACATTTGGGGCAGTTTCAGCGATCGTGACATTGCTCTGCGCTTGGCTCTCGACAATTTCCTTAATCTTTTCAATCCATTGGAAGAGCACCGGGCACCCAATATTCTCGCTACACAATGTTCATGCATTTTAAGTGCCTTGCAAGTTGATTTCGCGTTAAGGTTATGTACTCACAGGTAGATCTCTTCGCAAGCACTGGAAATTAATAATTTTACATTCTTTGAGAGTCCCGGGGCCATCAGCTGGTATGTTGGTGGCGCTTCGGATGGATATAAAGCATCCAGGGTAAGGTACAATTCTACTTCACCTGTAATTTGTATGCTGTACGAATTCGCGCTGATTGAGTCTTTCTTCCATTCCTCTCCGTAAATCGACTCCAAAGCCTCCAATTCTTCTGCCTGTAATAGCATGTTGTCCATATTTGCTACGAAATCATTGATTGTTTATCTAAATTAACTATAATGTTTAAATTACTCTTTATTGTATAATCACCTTATGTTCAGTTATTATTTACATATTAGTTTATCTGATCTACTGTCAGTACATATGAACTACTATAGGTTTGATGAGCGCTATCTGGCGATAATTAATGACAATGGTCAATTCAAATATATATTTAAAATTTTTCAAATGTTCAAATGTTCAAAGGAGAACATTTACTACTTTTTTTGCCAGTATCTTTTAAACTAAACATCTTCTAGGAACTTTTACTGAATATTCGTAATCGTCTAATCAATTAACATAGAAATTATTTCGATATTACGTAAGCTCCGTTTTTTGTGACTTACTCATAAACCGCTGACAACACGAATATGCTAATACATTCTTTAGAAAGACCAGACTATTATCTTCAATTTGGGCTATATATGATGTCTCTACGTTGCGAAATAATCTAGTAATCAATGAAAAATGAAGTTAAAATAGGATTATTGCAGATTACAGACGATCTGCTGATAGCACAAAGATTTCAATACGTTTGTTGGAAAGAGCACACTATTTTAAGTATGTGTAATATTAATTCTTTCTAAAATTTATTAAAAAATTTCATATATACAAATTTACAATACAATTTGCAGCTAGACGAAATTTCCGGCCTGTAAAGCCATTTT
>JAFMTC010000011.1:18968-39908 GCA_018845635.1 Nicrophorus orbicollis | reverse complement strand
TCGCCTAGATGCAAATCGCCGTTTTTATTTGTGTACATAAAAGTGTAAATAATTATCATTAGAAGCAATTTGTTAAGTTTCTTGTATATAATGAAGACAAAAGGTTGAATACACCTGTTCTATTTTACTGTAACATATCTTAAAAATAAATATTTTTTAATTCTTCTCCTAACTCATGCATATTATTTTCTTCATCCCTAACTACGTCCTATTGTTTCAGATTTGATTGGTCCTATTTTGAATAAAATCAGATCAGTTTCAGTTTGTGAATATGCAAGTGGTGTTCATTCCTAATATGCATTGTTTAATACCTTCAGCTACAAATTGCAGGTTTTTGTTTAACGTTTGAGAAATGCAGTTAACAGTGCAATTTTTATATATTTGATAGTTTATTGGTTTAAATATATATATGTATATAAAAATGAACTTTAAATAAATAAGATTTTTATATATTTATATTGAATAATATGTTAAGTACAATTTTTCGAGGACTTTAGTATGATGGTTATTGCTTCTGCTTGTCGCTGCTTTCGTTGATGTTGATTTGCTTCGTCAAGTTCGACATCATCTCGACGTCGAACTCGTCGTCCACCGTATTCAAGATCTCTTCGACGACTTCATCGGGCGGAGGAGGATCCATGACTATCGGTTCTCTGACCCTCAAGAGGGTCCTCATCACCTGATCGTTGATTTCGTTGATGTTCCAGTTGCACAGAGGATCCGTTCCTATTATGATGGGAACACCCGGGACGTCTACGTTCGGATAACCGTAAGCATTGTTCGATGGCAGAGAACCTTGCAGCTGAGCCCAGACTTCGTAAACCAGCTGACAAGTGCTGCACCTCCAGTACTGGGTCGTTGGAAAGATGTCACTGTCCGTTTTCAGCACGCAGTAATACTCCTGAACGCCCTTAAGGATATCCGCCATCCTCGCAACTCTGCAAATATCTGTGCGTATGGTCTTCACTGCATATTTGGGCTTGGAAGATCGGTAGATCTGTATTTGGGTTAAGATGAAGACGATGCCACCGAACAGCACCGAAGACTTATTGTCTATAGTACAGATCAACGGGAGATTCTGTCCAGCCGAGATTCCGCACAGCGGTAACCAAATGGTTACGGTGACCGTTCCCATTTTCAAGAAACCGAAGTGGTAAGTTCGTTTCACAGTTTTCTTAGCCTCGATCAAAAGATACGGTTCAAATCTCAGATTCCTGTAAGGTATTATCGTGATTTCTTTCGAGTGCTTCCCGATGCATTCCTCGTCGGATTTGATAACCACCTGAGCCACGTATCTGAAACAAGCAATTATTCAGTCAAACGCCAAACGAAAGCAAGAGCAGTAATACTGAATTAAACCAAATTGTCCGTGCCACGTCGCAGGCAAATGTCCGGGCAGTTTGCACTTGAACGGATAGTAGTAGCTCCTCTTCTCCATGATAACTTCAGTCCCATCGTTTCCGGCCAAAGTGTGTCTGCAATAGAAGAACTCCTCTTCGCCGGTGAAATTCCTCTTCCTGCTGCTGAAAACGTGTTTCTTCTGTTTCCAGCAGCAAACGGCCCTTCCAGTGATCTGAAAACCATGTCTTTACATCAGCTTTTTGTGTGTGATATACCAGCATTGATTGATGTTACAATGACATACTTCGATGTAGGCGTGAGTCAAAAATAGGGCCGTTTGCACTTTGATTTTCACGTTGCCGGAAATGTCCTCTCGCGGATGGATGTTGTTCTTGTCCAGCTTGATCTCCACTTCGTAGTCAAACAGTTCCATTCGGAATTTTAGCCTAATTCAATACACGCATTCAAATTGTTACGAAAGTTTTCAAATGTCAGCCGCGATTCCAGCTCCATCTACTAATCATCAATAAAACACATTTTACATAAAATTGATACAATCCCATAATTTTCTAATTCACTCATCAGTTAAGAAAACATGTTTTCTTGTAAAAAAAACAAGAAAGAAAACATGCATTTGTATAGAAAGTAATATATTTTTACTTACTACACAAAAACTAAAACACACATTCAAATAGTTGATTAATTACGGATAAACGGATAATGGATAAATATCCATAAAATACATATTAAATGTATATTATATTACAATTTTTTAAATATGATTCTATCCAAAAAAATATTTCTTGGAAAGCATGTTTTACACAATAGGCAACTTATTACACATCTTTCTATAATCATATTCTTGAGAAATCAATCACTTCAATGTGTATTGTAAGAAGACTTGTTACTCTCTTAAATTATATGTACTTTGACATTATCACCATCCACTTACGAACATATTGCTTAACTTTCATTAACTGTCAATAAAAACATATAAAAATCCGCGAAAAATGAAAATAATTAGTCGTTAATTGCAAAGGAAATTGTTCATTAAGACTTGTTAATCTAACAAAAGTATGATAACTTTATCACCATTCATATATGAACAACAACAAACGTTATTTAACATTCATCAGCTGTTGATTAGCAAAGAATGAATGTCATTGTAAATTATCTATGAATCTAATTTCGTTTTTTTAAATAATTAATTACACTTCAAATCTTAATTGAAGCATTCTAAATCAGTACACCGATTGTTTATGTTTTCACATGAAAAATAATATCATACTCAATTCACATAGGAACAAAGAAAATCACGACAAACGTGAACAATTAATAATGGAATGATCGTTAATTTCAGCCGAGAAAAAGATGTAAAATGTTACTTTATTAGTCTAATTTCGTTTTAATGGTCTTTCACCAATTTCTCATGCTTTCTACACGAAGCCATCTGCTTGCTTCGCTCAACTGTTAACTATTCCAGGCAATTACTATTATTTTTTTAAAACTTTAAACCATATAATTGTATTTTTTTAAAACTACAAAAAACAGTTTTTTTCAATTATTTAAACAGTTTCATTGGTTGAGCCAAAGGCTATTGACGGAAGTTTTTCTGCCAAATTATTTATTGTACATAATATGTAATATTAGACTGCAGGTAATAGACATTTGTATTAGGAAAATTTTGATGATTTTGAAGGAAATTCAATAAATAATGTAATTCATGGTTTGAAAAATTGTTTATATTGATCACAGAAAAACCACTTTTCAAATACAATTCAACATGCGCAAATCATTATCTTTTTTTTTTGTGCATACAATTGTTTCCCGTATTGCGTTATTAATTTGTACATAAAAGAAATAAGAAATTGTTTCTCGGAAATTGCTGGAAGGTACAAAATATTAATATAAAATCGTTGGTTTATTCTATTTTTTCTTCCTTTTCGTGTGTTTATAGATAATTGAATATCAATTATCGAAGTTATTAGTTCTTAACTGAAGAAAAGAATTATATTATAAAATATATTAAAAATACAAAAAAAAACAACATAACAGACGAATTCTCATTGTATTGTTTAAATCGTCGCTATTAACTAGTTATGTACAGGTGCGCTAGAGCGTTGACGGTTCTCGTTTACGTGAAACGAGGAAACTTTTGTTGTTGAGCCTATGTTATTTGATAATCACTGTATACTGCACAGGAACCGTCGAAGAGTTTCGATGCCGCTTGGAAAGTGACCATATCGATGCCATTTTGATGGTTTCCGATGAGGTTCGACTGCGTCATCGGCATATTACTCAGTAAAATGTCACTGCAACAAAAGAAACAATTGATTAGTTTTGAAAAGTTATGGAAGTTTACAAAATCAGTGAAATCAGTTGATAATTTATGTGTATAATCAAAAGAACAGGGCAGAAAGACATATGGTTTATAGCCCTTTGCAGCAATTGTAGTAATTGTGTTTTCTTTTTCTTGTAATTATATGAATGTTGAATAATTTGGTTCAAAGTTACAATAAAAATAATTAATAATAAACAAAAGAACAAAATAAATTTGTAAACTAACAATCTTGGATCTTAGCTACACAATACCGTAATTGTTCGTAAATTTTCGTAATTAATATTGTAAAGATTTTCAGTATGAATCATAATAATTTGTTAAAAAAATCTATTGTTTTCCACTGAAATAACTTCTAATTTTGCGAAAATCAGGAACTACTTATAATTAACTATTCAATTTTAACTGTAAACATAGCATTATCCTTATTTTGTTTATAATTACAACAGTATACAAAGTGATTAATTACAGTAAAAAGTGTGTAATTAAAAGAATTATTAATTATTTGTTCCTTATTTTTTTTAATAAAATTTCGATGTTTGAATCATTGAATAATGTATGGATAATAACATAACAAGTTTAAATACTCGTAATTATTTCTTGTTGATTTAAGTGCAACCATTATTAAGATTTTTCAGTCTAAATCATGAGAATTGTTTTAAAAAATGCAATGTTTTACACAGAAATTAGTCCTATTTTTCATAAATTAAGAAATATTTAAATATACCCATACCTCGCTATACGGCTGCTCTTTACATGGCATTTCGCTATAACGGCCCTCTACAATCAAGGCACGTTTTCGATTTACGGCCTAAAATGTTTCGCTATAACGGCTTTTTTTTTTCCATGTCGATATATCTACATGTTACCAATCTTGCGCAAAGGCAATAATTGATTCCTTATACGGCTTTTCGCTTTACGGCCAAGTTTCGTGGAACGAATCTAGGCGAGGTATTGGTGTAGTAAACGTTTACTAACAAAGTTGTAATATTTTCGTATTATTAATATTTATAACAGTATTTAAAGTGACTAGTATTAATAGAAATTGTGTAGTTAAACGAATTATCAATTATAGTTCATATTTTTTTGTAAATTCTCTTTCTCTTTTGCTGTTTTTGTTATGAAAATTTGTATATTTGGCCAATAAAAAATCTATTTTAAATTCTAGTCTAAATTCATTTTTTTATCTATTATATCTTTTATAAAGATATATAATGTGAATCATAAGAATTTAAACAAAAATGCATTGTTTTTTTACAGAAATAATTGCTAAGTCAGGAACTACTTATGGTAAACCATACAATTTTCACTATCAACTTTACATTATATTCGTTTTGTTAATAATTATAACAGTGTTTAAAGTGGCTGGTAATAATAGGAAGTGTGTAATTAAAAGAGAGAAAAAGTCCGTTTTCTCGATTTCCACCCTAAATGGAAAAGCAATCCAAAAGTACACAAAGAACAACAAGACAACATCGTCACTGTTTGCAGGCCCGTCGGTTGGTGGAAGGCGAGAAAGTGATGTCGTCTCGACTTCTACTTTCGATTCGTAATCTCAGAAATATCTATGGCGTAAACGTAAACAACTCCTTACTCCGGAGGTTAATTATTACGATTACCTTTAATCCTCTCTTTTCAACAATAAATATACTACTACTACGCACATCTCGTCTCAATTACTACCAACGCATTAGAAATAATTGGTTTACAACTCTGTTACACTCTGTTATTATTTTGCAATTAACTTTTTTCTTTAATAAAATGTTTCTAAAACTTTCTTACCGAATAGAAAAATCAATAAAAACACCTACTTTATTATTATGCATTACTTGTTTCACTTGTCTAAATTGTCCAAAAAAGTCACTAGAAATGACATATTTGAAGAATCAAAATAACTTAAAAAGTTAAAGTAACTATGGAAACTACAGGAAATCTCAGCATTTTTAGTAGAATAATTGTCAAAATGCAGAAGTGTCACATTTGTAAAACAAATATTTAAAGATAAAGTAACCATGGAAACAATAGTAATAATATTTGATATGAGTTAGTAAAATAATATCAGTTAACAGCTGTTTTGTCCAACATTGTATTTCTTATAATAAGTGTTCATATTTATCAAAAAGGTCTAAATTGTCAAAAAAAGGCACTAGAGATGTCATATTTGAAGAAAAAAAAACTTAAAAAGTTAAAGTAACTATAGAAACTACAGGAAATCCAAGCATTTTTAGTATAATAATTGTCAAAATGCAGAAGTGTCACATTTGTAAAACAAATATTTAAAGATAAAGTAACGATGGAAACAATAGTAATAACATTTGATATGAGTTAGTAAAAAAATATCAGTTAACAGCTGTTTTGTCAAACATTGTATTTCTTATAATAAGTGTTCATATTTATCAAAAAGTCTATCAATCAAATTATAAACATAAATCCATTGGATATATAGTTAATTATCATAATTAATAATTAAAAAAAAACTGATTAAAACTCATGTACAATTATAGTCTACAATATCCCAATTATCGTTTTACATGCTTTCTACATAGAAAAACAAATGTACAAATTGTAATTGTTCTTGTGGCAAACTCTTTATTTTTTCTCTCTTCATCTTCGTATAACTGTGCATCTGGTGAAGTGAGAGAAAAAAGTGTATGTGTGATACATAACACACCGAGAAATTACTAAATGATCTAATAACAAACGAAATAAGATTGGGGTCAAGCATCGTTACTTTCACGATCACGATACAAATTCCACGTCGGATTTTGTTTTTTTTTGGCAATCTCGAAATTCCACACGCAGGTTTCGTTGAGAGCAGCAGACTTCGGGTCGACAGCCTTACAACATTTGACAATATGATAAATAATAGTAGTTTAGAAATTTCATTTATAAATTCAGATTTTGTTGTTCGATTGAATTATTTTATTGCAACCGGATAATGTTCGATTTATTTCGAATTAATAAAGAGTTCCATTAAAGAACTTTCCTTGACACGCGTTGTTTAACTACGATTTGAGTTACAGCAGAAATAAGCAATTTAGTATTATTAGCTAATTATTTTCATTACATATACTATTGCTTTATGTGTAAATCGTGTTATAGGAGTATAATCGAGTACAATCGCCATTTTTCAATGAGAAAATGTCTTTTTGTTCTAATTTGCAACTAACTAACACGATTTACAGCGGAATGGCCTAGGTTTAATAGCCCTTTGTAACTGTTTGAAATAAATGGTTTTAGAAGACTAATTAACACGATTTAGAGCGGAATGACCTATGCTAAATATCTCTTTGTAACTGTTTAAAACAAATGGTTTTAGAAGTGGAATGTTTACTCTTTTTTAAACTAATTCTGAGTCAAATCTTAAAATAAAATATTAATTTGCTCTTCGGAATTTGAAACTACTCCAACTTTCATTTGCATTAAATATTCTCAAGAGCGATACGTACATACAAAAAAAAACAGTAAATAATGAAACGAATGAAATCAAGTGTGATCATATAATGCGGTAAATTATTAGAACGGAAATTAGTAGCGTTTAAGTATGTATAGTAAAAGCGGCGTAATTGGTGCGGTTTTGCAATTAGAGTTTAGTCGATGAATATATTAATGTAGAATTAGACACGAAATCGCAATCAAGTTCAAGTTTATATTTTAGTTTTTCTATTTTTTTGTTTTTGGTTTTTGGTTAAGTTAACAATTTTATGTTTCGGAGTTTAAATTTTGATCATCAATTCAAGTTACTTCCCAAGTAATAGATTATTAAGAGTAAAATGTTATTCGTGAATGAATGCGTAGCTTACGTACAAATAGTTGAAAATGTTTCAGTTTTTTTTAATATTGATCAAGAATTTACTTGCCAAGTAACTTGCTTAAATATCGTTGAAAATGCTTGTATTTGTATTAAGAGCACAAGATTATTCCATTTTGCCTTAGAACGCGGTACTTGTTAAGTATTTTATTTACATTTTTTGAAAATGCATGAGTTTTTAATTTATATATTGATCTTAAATAAGTAGTAAAAGATTAATAAAAGTAAGAAATTATATTATTTTGTGTATGATCAAGTAATTTATATCAAATCGTTGAAAATGCCTTATCAATTTTGATCGTGCATTTACGGTACTTGCCAAGTAACTTGTACCATATACCTAATCTCCACGACTATACTAACATGTACGCTAAGTACTTCACAAAACACACATATTATCCATTGACGCAAGTTACTTGTGATGCAATGCGTTAAGCTCAACAGTAGGAGTATTGACATTAATAGCCTTTTTTACGTCCGTCCTTCTGCGAAGTGCCAATAAACCGACCCTCCCCATTCGTAATCAGCGGAGTGTGTTATGACTACCACAGGACATGGTCAGGGCATTTATCCTCGACATTCCGCCTCCTTCTAATCGTAAACTTGCGAATGCCCCAGTGTTAATTTCCACTAAATTAAGTTTAAAGCTATTGGACGCATCGACGGCACGTACCAATTTGCCGGACATGCATGCAGCGTAACTTCAGAATTCAAATGCGGGATTCTTAAACTTAATGTCTCTATTGGTAAACAATTCTAAAATATGGGCTAACCTATTGCTATTAGATACCATTAAATGATATTATATATATAATTAATTAATTAAATTAAACAATTCTAAGCAAATAACGTGAATTATAAATAAATATGAACTTGTTGATATATTATTCGATTAAATTTGAAGTTTGTTGAGAAAATTAACTTATGAACATTTTGTAAGTAGCCTCTGGTTTGCTTTGGAGAAAGTCTGACGCAAGAGAATAAAAAATATGGATAATAATTATTGTGAAAAATTCTTGAATGATGAACGAATTAAATATACAAACTTTATTATAAGTTAATACACCCATACCTCGCTTTACGGCCTAGATACCTGCCGTATAAGGAATCAATTATTGAAGTTGCGCAAGATTGGCAACATGTAGATATATCAAAGCCGTAAATCGAAAACGTACCTTAATTGAAGAGGGCCGTTATAGCGAAATGCCGTATAGCGCGGTATGGGTGTACTTAGTGATAGAATTTTGGTAAAAAAATGCAATTTATTTTGTCTTTTCTAAATTGATAATGTCAAAAAAACAATGTTATTGTTTTAACAAATCGTAACAATGATTGTTAATGATAAATATGATGAATAATGTAGATATAAAATTGCATAATCAATTCACAAGAAAGCCACCTAATGCACATCAATAAGTATACATATTTTTTTATATAATTCATAATGTGCAATGTTTATAATTCTATATATAATTATTGAGAATTATGCTACAATTAATTTTGATAATAAATTACAACAAATTCGTGATAATTACAAAATGTTTCGGTCGATAGACCTTTGGTCCAAATTATGGCTATTATTTATTATTTTTCGATAAAAACTATAAAAATGTCATCTAATGGTACATAAACACTATCAGCAAAGTATGCCACGTCATCGAAACAATGACATGACGTTTAAATGACGTTTTATTAAAATATGTCAAAAATGTTTTCTATATACAAACAATTGTAACTCACGTTCGGGGTTGAGGTGTTCTGTCCCTTTGCCTCCTGTTCTTGAACCAATTGGAGACTTGGGTCAAGGTGAGGCCGGTGCGTTTCGCTAAGGCCCTTTTCTCATCCGGCGTCGGGTATCGATTCCTCGCGTAGCATTCCTTCAGAGCGTTTCTGCTCCTCTCCTTAAAACAATACACCGTCTCCTCGCCATCCCAAATGGTTTTCGGCAACGGATACTTTTTCCTTAATCTATATTTATCTACGGCTCCTGTGCAAAATAATTACAACCTTCAGCATAAAGGAAATTTTGGATAATAAGTATTCTTTCAGAGATGATCATGATGTATCAATAGTAGATGTTTTTGATAATAGGTATTCTTTCAGAGGTGATCATGATGTTGCGTGATGTTGAGGAGACACTCACCCAAAGGTCGTCCTCGGACTTTTTCCGCTTCCCTGTAATGGGCCTTGAACCAGAGACTCTGAAGATCGCTGTGCCAACGCGGATGGAAGGAATGCGATTCCAAAATCGCATAGAGTTCATGGTAGGAGGCTCTGTGGAAAGCGACGGCCGCCCGTGCCCTCAATATACTTTCGTTTCCTCTGAGCAGCTCCGACGGCGGCAATGACCACAAGAAGTTCGCCAGACGCTCGATGTCTCCACGCTGATGCAGAGCCTCGCACATGCATTGCACCTGCAAACAACAGTTTCTCGATCATCATTCATTTATTGCCCTCTTCAAAACGTGATGAAAGCGTGGTGAAATATTTCAAATGAAAGGAAAAGCAAAGAGGAGAATCGAATCGTTTCGTCCATCTGATACATTTGTTATTGCAAAACTTTATCAATTCCGCCTCGCCTCGCCTTACACCCAATTCTGTTTACATAACAATCCACGCAGACATCCTGTCTTGCGTGGAAATTAAAGCTCACCTTCATTCATAAAACCGAGTCATGTTAATAATAATAATCCAGTGTTACATCTTTTATTTTAAAATTTCTCAGATCCGAGTAAATATCAATTTTTAATAATAAATAATAACATTTATTACCAAAAAATGTAAACATAATAAAAAGTAAAAATTAAATACAAAGAATACAAAAATAAAATATTATGCAATGTTATAACATTTTTAAATAAGAAGAAAAGTGACAGATAAATTATCAACTTGTGTCACTTTGTGCATTTCAATTATGTAAACTTGATTCAAAGATGAATTCAACTTATTTTGACAACTTGTTTTGTTATTTTTGGAACGGTATTTGGTACAAAAAATTGTCATATATAAATCTGAAGATGTTAATTATTGTCTTAATTAAAATTCTTTACAACAATTAAATGCATTTTGCATTCACAGAGGAATTCACAAAATGAGGTGAAACATATTCGGAGGAATTCAAAAAGTGACAGATAAATTGACAAGTTGTGTCACTTTGTGCATTTCATTTCTGTAAACTTGATTCAAAGATAAATTCAACTTATTTTGACAACTTGTTTGTTATTTTTGGAACAGTATTTGGTGCAAAGAATTGTCATATATCATATATGAATCTGAAGATGTTAATTATTCACTTAATACATTTCTTTACAACAATTTGATACATTCTACTTTCACAGAGGAATTCACAAAATGAGGTGAAACATATACGGAGGAATTCAAAAAGTGACAGATAAATTGACAAGTTGTGTCACTTTGTGCATTTCATTTCTGTAAACTTGATTCAAAGATGAATTCAACCTATTTTGACACTTTTTTTGTAATTTTTTGAACGGTATTTGGTGCAAAGAATTATGACAATATCGAACATAAATGTGAAGATGTTAATTATTCATTTAATTAAATTTCTTTAAAACAATTAAATACATTCTGCATTCACAGAGGAATTCATAAAATGACGTGAAACATATACGAAGGAATTAAAAAAATGCCAGATAAATTGACAAGTTGTGCCAATTTATGAATTCCGTCGATTGAAAATCTATTTTGACAATATATCTGTCATTTTTATAATTGCATCAAGTATCGTATGGAAATATAAAGAATGGAATTATTCTTTGAATTTTTTACCTTTTCATATTTAGTCAAATTCTGCATTGGAATTACTAATTTGAAATGAAATCAAGTGTATGTGAAACACGTTTAAACTTATAGTTTACTTTTTGTATTTTTTTTTAAATTAGATAGATACGACTTGCAATTAGTTGTAACTCTTTACCAAAACAAGTTTATTGAAACAACTTGAAATTAAGTTCAGGAAACTGTACTAGCTACTACGAGAAGACTCACCAATTTCAAAAGAAAACAAGCTACTGATTTATAAGGTAATTTGAAAACCAGTCTGGACCTATGGAATACAGCTGTGGGGAAGTACTACCAAATCTAATATTGCTTTGATACAAAGATTCCAGTCGAAAAGCCTAAGAAGAATCATAGCAGCTCAATGGTACATGACAAATAGGAGAATACACGAGGATCTTCAAATAGAAATAGTGGAGGAAGCCCTTATGAAGTATAGTAGCAGATACCAAAATAGGCTAGAAAAACATCCAAATGACTTAGCTCTCAATATTCTTGATTATAGCTTAACAACTAACCAACTGAAGCGATGCTACTTACTGGATCTTCTAATGAGATTTAACATCTAAGTAGCAATTAAGGGAAAACCGTCAGTGGGCGCTATTCAATATTCATTTGTCATTTGTGAACCGTCAAACCATTTACTGAATGTTTTGTTATAAAATAGATTGTAATTAAAAACAGACGTTATGTATAGTATAACTAATGTTACTCTACTGTTCTTTTACCATTCTAATAATCCTTAAAGATTGAAATCAAGAGTAACATTTTCCCAAAGAGATAATGAAAGCTGGGTTCGTGGCGTTTCGTTGATTGCGTTTCCCGATTTTGCGGACAATTTCACGTAATCTCGCATCTATACTTTACGCTCCTTTTCACCGGTCAACAATGCATGTAGAGCTACCTTATTGTAAGTAAGCAAAGTGACAATAATCCCGTAGAATACAAAAGTAGTCCTCGAAGTCGGACAAAGCAAAAGGTTTACTTAGGTAATAATCCTTGCACCCTTGAATGGAAGAAAGATCTAGATTTCTTTTTAGAATTAAAATTTAATCCCTACGAAGTATAAAGATTCCATTTCTATCTAAATATAGTTCACATAGATAAAAAAAAATGGTTATTTTTTTTACAGAATTTTTGAAACTTAATTACTATGATTCTCAATTCTAAATAGTTTTTGTTTTCGTTTCAGTATTTTCAAACTTTATGAATTTTGAAATAATTCTGTAAATTATTATTTAACATCACTAATAAACATAATTATTTATATTTCAAACAGTAATTCAATATTTTCTTAATTATTTCATTTTTTCAAGAAAACTATTGAAATGTTTATCTGTAATCCACTTTCTGAGTAAAAGTACTAATTTAAAACATTCTTGGAATATACATAAGGTATAGAGTTTCTTGTAAAACTACATGGATATTTTCATATCAGACATGAAAACGTATACCTTTGTTTATACATTATAAATATACTTCTTCAGAATTTTATTTTATCTGCTCTATTTAAACTAAACCATGATGTTTTCTACAAACTTCAAATTAAAAAAAAATGTTAATTAATATTTTTTATTAAAAATCTTTAATTTTTACAAAATTTTGTATTTTAACTCCAAAACAAGATATTTATGTAATTTTAGACTATTTGAAGACAAAATGGAAACCATCACATTATTTGAAATATAAAAACACAATTTATTTCAACAACTTTATTAGTTCAAATTGAGCTAACAACCAAGGTATTTCTGCCTGAAAATATGTTTTTTTATATCTCTGCAATGAAATTCTACATTCTTCAACGTAATTCCTCTTGTAATTCTCAAATTTTTAATTACAATTATAATTGTTGTATTGCATATTTTTCAAATTAATTAGTTGTACGTATTTATTAGGTTTTGCTTCCAATTATTTCTCTTTGTATTTTAAAGAAACTGGAAACATTTATTTATTTAAGAGAATATTTAGTTAAGAATCTTATTTTTTTTATATTACAATTTTATGTAACTTTCTCAGGAATATTTTAAACATAATTTGAAAGTTTGTTAATTCTAGTATTTTAGGTTTTGCTGGATATTTTGTCTAAATTGAAGAATTGGTATCTATTTGAACAAATGTTATTGACAAGATTACTGTTGATTTTGATGTTTGTTTTTTGGTATGATGATTACCTGATCCGCTGAGAAACTAATAGATTTCTTCCCGACAGAGTCTAGATTGTTGAGATGTATGCTATTCGAGTCCGACTTCTTGCTGAAATAGTCGACCTTCCGGCTATCTACAAAATCACAGTTCTTGTTCTTGCTACTATTGAACCGATAGTCCAGATTCTTCTTGTGGTAATCCTCCGGCAACTTTCCAGCGATGTTATTATTGTTCACCGCGAAATCGTCCTTCTTGCCCATAAAGTAATCCATCTTCCTATCCTTATCCTTCTCTCCTGCTGCTGCACCTCCACCACCAGCTACAACGGGCATCAACGTTTGCAGCTTCTCCTGCATCTCCTTCTCCGGAGTATCGTCCGTGTAAAAGTACCCATCGAACTCGGTCTTTTTGCCAGCAGGGCAGTTCTGGAAGATGTTGTCACCGTAATAGTTGATGGCCTGGAAATGGCCCGAATCACTGGACGCACTCGATACTCTGTCAATTTCCATCTTGCCGTTGGCCGCATCGATCGATCTCACACCGAATCGCACAAATACAACAAACAAAGGGCAGATGATGTGCTGCCCACTTGCATAATCGATATTGGCAAAAGTAAACACCGGTAGTCGGTCAGTCCATCGAGGCGCACTTAATTCACTTATGTCTCCAGTAACGCACGGTGATACCGGAGCACGGATAACTTCGCCCTTCGGACGCTCCGCCCTGTCCGCCCAATCACAGCACGACTCTCGACCGTTGTTATGGTTTCAACCCTTAGCGTCAGCCAATCGCGTGGCGGCAATAAACAAAAAGACATTCATGTGCGCGTAGGGAGACGCACGTTAAATGTATACCAGCTTTTCCAGATTATTCACATTCTCATCTCTTTCATTTACTTTTATAATAATACAATAAAATCACACTCATTTCATTTCAAATTGCTTAAACGAAACACGAAACGCATAGTTATTGGACGATTAATTTAAAACAATCAATTTAACATGAAGAATTGTTATTATCTTCTTAATTACAAATTCTGGTAGAAAGACCTTCTTTGCAGCGGCGTAAATTGTATCTTTCATCAATATTATAAACTACAGTTTAACTACATTCAACAAAATCTATTATAATTTCCATAAAATAAACTATGTTTCTATATTAATAAACATTTTAACTGATTTCCAAAATATGTTAAAGTTTTAAAATATTAAAAAAAAATAATTATTTACAATTTTCAAATATATTTCAAATATTCAAAGAATTAATTAACAAAAATAGATTATTATATAATAGAATAATTTAATTTTTCACAAATTTCTAATAAAATTCATTATATAAATATTGCAAAAATTACAAAAAGAAACTAGTTTTATCTATTTCAATATTGAAGAAGTATTTTATAAAAAATGTTCATTTATAATAATCAATTAAACATGAATAATTATTATTTTTTTCCTTAAATAATACAGAGTTCTAAATTAATTGATATTTTAACTCATTTCAATACTAATTTAAAATATAGCGAAAATAAAGTGGTTTATTTGAATTATTCCTAAATTTGTAATAGATATATCAAAGAATTACTTAATTAACATTGATTAATATAAATATTAATAATATAAAAAACATAATAGTAGTTTCGTTCAATTTTTTTTCCATATTTTTGTATTGAATCTACTACTTGAATCAAATTTTTTGTTAATATTAAATTATTATATGGTTGTATTATTACCAAACTTCTTATACATTTTACACAATAAAAATGAGGAAAAGGAAATTCGAAATACATATGTGTTTCTGCTTTAAATGGATTATACAATAGTAAATTTAATGATTTTTTTCAATACACCCATACCTCGCTTTGTGGCCTGGAACGTACTTGGCCGCAAAGCGAAAAGCCGTATAACGAATAAATTATTGCCGTTCTAGCGAGACATTTTAGGCCGTAAAACGAAAACGTGCCTTAATTGAAGAGGGCCGTTATAGCGAAATGCCGTATAAAGAGCGACCGTATAGCGAGGTATAGGTGTATTTTAAAATTGTATCTATTTCAATATAGAATCAATATTTTATGAAAATATGCGCACCTAGAAAAACATTGAAAAAAATGTGTTATATCAACGCGCAATTTCCGTAGAATTTTTAAGAACATTTCACGCATTCCGCAAATTAGTATGTGCAGTAAACAAACAACGATAGTGGCAATAGTTCAAAGCACTCCAATGGTTCGAAAAACATGTAAATATATTTTCTATTTACAGTGAAATTTACAATGAAAATTTACGTAATTGTGGTTTGGATTGACTACTATTTTGTATTCAAGATGATTCGACAAACGTAGAAGAAGAATCGTCAATGAAAATGTAAGAAAATTTAATAAAATGTCATAGATTTGAAAATATTACTTGATATTTTATTGTTCGATTATATTTTATATTTACAGTGAAACAATTATAGTTTACATAAATATAATTTGTATTGACAACTATTTTAGATGATTTGACAAATGTCTAAGAAAAACGTCATTGAATGAAATTTCAAATATTTGAAATTCTTCAAATATTTTGAGATAAAATAGTACCAGGTATTTTATAATTCTATAAAGTAATTGAATGGATTATTTTTAAGTTGTAATAAAAGTGATTTGATAATGTCTGAAAAAAAATCGGATTGGAAGTTTCAGGAAGTTGAAATATTTTGAAATACTAATAAACCGATTACTTGGTATTGTATCACATAATGAAGGAGTTGAATGGATCGTGTGTGGGAGTGTGATTCACAAGTGTAAAATTACAAATAACCGATTGATCGTTTCGCGAAACTTGACCATTGATTAGAGTTTCCATTTGCATTCAATATCGATTTCGGCCGTTAAAATAACATGAAGTCAAAAGAATTCCCTTCATTTTTTTTCACACAAACAATGAAAATAAAAATAATTTGATATAATAATGTTACCACGAGGCTTTGCTCGTCATTTCTCTATCTGTCAGCGTATTGCGATTATTTTCATTTTCTTTTTGCTTACATGATGTACATCATGTGAAACATCAGCACTATCCCACGATGCCCCCGTATAATAGTTACCTTGTAAACCATATGACTGAAACCGTAAGATAAACAAACGTAGGGTACGTTCGTACTTCATTTCCTTCTCATTCCGCGCTTCCTTTTCTTGGCACTTTTTTTTCTGTTCTTTTCCGCACGTTGTCTCGTCCGACGTTACGTATTAATCGTTCGAATTGCACATTATCTAAAATCGGCAAAAGATTACGGCGTCGTATTGTATTTCGTCTACCGTATCATTTACTCATCCGTTTCGTCCACTTCCTTCTCACATACTGCATGATTATGCAGACGACAACATCAAAATGATAGACGCAATCGTTGATCATTATTATTCAAAGCATCAATAAAGCGATGCTAATGAAATGTATTAATTTGATCCGTTTGATTTTTTTTGTTGTTTAATATAGATTATGCCATTATTGATTTGATATCAAACTATTATTTGGTAATATTATACTTTAATGTTTGCGTAATTGCATGTATCAATATATTTACGAATATCAGCATTATATAATATCGAATTGAATAGAAATATAGCCCGATAAATATCGTATTTTGTAATTCAATATTTATATTATGAAAATAACAAATAGTTCAATCGTAAAAATAATTTTAATTAATTATTGTGCAATTAATTCAAGTTTTTAAAACTAAATACAAACAAATATCAGTTGTTTAAATAATAATTTTTATTTCAACAATAATTATAAAAAAAACTCTCTAAAGAAAAAGAAAATATATTGTAGAAAGGGCTATTGACCATAGCTCTTTCTGCACTTATTTCTTTCACTTTATTATTTTCATCAAATTATATTATTTTTTTGGCAAAAAGATCTATGTGCAGCAATAACATTCTCTATTTATTTACCTTTTTTATTATACCTCGCTATACGGCCGCTCTTTATACGGCATTTCGCTATAACGGCCCTCTTCAATTAAGGCACGTTTTCGATTTACGGCCTAAACTGTATCGCTACATGTTGCCAATCTTGCGCAAGCGCAATAATTGATTCCTTATACGGCTTTTCGCTTTGCGGCCAAGTTTCGTGGAACGTTTCTTGGCCGTAAAGCGAGGTATGGGTGTATTATATATTTTTTTGTAATTTTTGTTTGCATTATTTTTATGAAGTTTTGCATTGCAATTACATAAAATTTATAAAAACATGCTACCTTGACATTGACAGGTAAATGTCATTCATGTCGTTGTATTGTTTTTTGCAGCATTAGAATAAAATGCTTACCAAAAATAAAATGTAGCATGGGATTTTCAAAGCTCTCTTTTAATGATCGAGTTAGACTGTTGTAACAAGATATGCACACACGTTTAATGAACCGTGCTTCTGAAGGGTCAACACACACACATCCAGTTACACGTTTTGTGGAGATATGCTGTTTTTTTTTCAAATGTTCCACAACCCTCCCAGATTCTTTACATTTTCTAAAAATTCTATAAAAAAATAACTAGAGAACGATTCAGTACATCATTGTTAACAGATCTCTTGTTTCTCAACCAAACAAAAAGTAAATTTAACTAAAAATCCAGTAAAATTGAATGACAATCAACCGATTCCTTTTATTTTGTAAAAATCTAAAATTTTAATTAATTACAACATGAACAAATACTTCAATTACATAATATAATTGAGTCAACTTTAAGGTAATTTTTGTTTTTTTTCTCAAAATTTTAACAAAACCAAATAACTATTTATAGATCTATAATGATTTATATGATAGATTTTAATTAAAGTTGCAACAAAAAAAGGAGAGTAAATTTAACAAAAATAAACTAAAATGAGCATCAACTGCATCAACAAAAAAAAATATGATTTTTTTTGTGAAAATTATAAGTAAAATCATAAATACATGTTATAAATTAATAAATTATTGATTGAAATATTTTGTTGAATTGTAGACAAAAAACATAAACAAAAATCTAGTAATACTATTGTATCATTTACAAAATTTTAAGAAATAAATAACACGAATAAGTATATTATTCTTTGTGTATCCGGGAAAATCGGGAATATATCAGGATTATATAGTACGGTTATAATGATTTTGTTAAATTATAGACAAAAAACTTATATAAAAATCCAGTAAAAGTGTTGGAAATTTAAAAGATTTTTAATAAATAAAAATCATGCATAAGTGGTACAATTATATAATCTTTATATTTTCGGCAAAATCGACAATATAAAAGAAATAATATGATTCAATATAGTTAAAAATGATTTTTTTAAATTGTAGGCAAAAAAAAGAAATAAAAATCTATTAAAAGTGTTGTGAAATTTATAATATTTTATCAAATAAATTTTCAAAATTCTTGTAAATTATAATAGGAGTCATGTAATCCAATACACCCATACGGCCGCTCTTTATTCGGCATTTCGCTACAACGGCCCTTTTCAATTAATATACGTTTTCGATTTACGGCTTAAAATATTTCGCTATAACGGCAAAAACACATTGCCAATCTTGCGCAAGCGCAATAATTGATTCGTTATACGGCTTTTCACTTTGCGGCCAAGTTTTGTGGAACGTATTTAGGCCGAGGTATGGGTGTATAGATAAATAGATAAACAAAGAGTAAATTTAATGAAAATGCAGTATAATTGATTGAGCATCAATGAGACGGTTGTGAGTGTTATAATAACGATGATAAGAAGCATGAAGAGGATGAATCAATTATGCACGACGATTAAATCAATGCGCGTGACGCGTGGGCCATATGATATATTAAAATTGGGGAGATCCAGTTACATTTCCCGTCCTATAATTAACTCCTTCGGGAGCAACAATCATTCTAATTAGATGAGACGTGGGGTTCTCTTTCCTCACCCCACGACTCACCATAGTTACCAACCACCCGCACAGGTGTGTGTATCAGATCTCCACATCAAAGCCAACGTTTCACACCGCCGTTTTCATTGATAACTCAACAGACGAAACAAAAGCGCATTCGTCAGCAAAAAAGAAAACCTGAAAAACGCTAACTAAAAAATGCAATAAATATAGGCATGCGACGTGTCCGAAATGCAGTATATTAGGGTAAAAAATGGGGACATAAATCTACGTTATTTATGGCCAATTATTTTTACTACCACAGGGGTTAAAAATCTTGTTAGTTAAATTGCTGCGGTGGGTCGGAAAAAGGTGTCATATGTTTGACGACCGGGCACCTTAGATATTTATTCTCTACATAATTGATTGCCCATTTCCGATCGTTGCGCGCTACTAGAAAACGCTACAAATTCGGTTATCCGATTCACTTTTTATTTAAACCGGACTTGAAATCTCTTCCGTTGGTCTTACAAAACGCAACCATTAAGAGAGAAAACAAATACGGAGAGAATAGGTTTCCTTTTTCCGTTAGGCCGATTTGCAATTAGTCCAATAAAACGTGTTCAGTTTCAAATCTCCATAGGAAAACGACCACAAACCCCAAAAAAATAATCAATTTACATATTAAGGATACTTTTAAAAGGAATTATTAAAAATCATTTATAAATAAATAATTCTTTCAAAATAAATATAGTAACTAAAACGCTAGAAAATCGTGTTTTCAAGTTTTACAGAGTATTACCTGTAACTAACTAATAAATGATACATTTATACCATTAGATAAGATTCAAAAAGTAATTATTTCATTTTAATTTGGTTGCTCTATAATATTAGATTGTTGTCACTTATAACGAGATATAAGCAAAAATGTAAAGAGACTGCTCTTTCGAAACTTAAAAAAGATTCAAGTATGACAGTGAAATTCATCTAAAAGACAAATGATACAACTATAACAGCATATACGTTTTAAAGAGTAAGTATTTAGCTTTAATTTGAATGCTTAATTATTAATTTTTCGCTACTAGTTTTCGAGATATAAGCAAAAATGTGAAGACACTGCTTTTTTCGATACTTGAAAAACATTTCTTCAATTTTGACAGTGAATTACGGCTATACCACAAAAGATACAACTATACCATTATACATATTTTAAAGAGTAACTATCCAGCTTTAATTTGAATGCTCAATTATTAATATGTCGGGCATAGTTTTTGAGATATAAGCATAAACGTAAAGACACTGCGTTTTCGATGCTTCGAAAAACATTTTTTAAATTTTGACAGTAAATTGCGGCTAAACCACAAAAGATACAACTATACCAGTATACACATTTTAAAGAGTAATTATTTATTTTTAATTTGAATGGTTAATTATTAAATTGTCTTGCATAGTTTTCGAGATATAAGCAAAAATGTAAAGACACTGCTTTTTCGATGCTTCGAAAAACATTTTTTAAAATTTGACAGTGAATTACAGCTAAACGACAAAACATACAACTATACCAGTATACATATTTTAAAGAGTGACTATCCAGCTTTAATGTGAATGCTTATTTATTAATATGTCGTGCATAGTTCTCTAGATATAAGCAAAAACG
>JAFMTC010000011.1:0-11392 GCA_018845635.1 Nicrophorus orbicollis | reverse complement strand
AGCTCATGGTGGTGGAGGAGGAGGAGGAGGTGGATACGGAGGCGGCTCAGGACTCGATCAAGGAAACGGACACGCGTGGACGGGACTGTTAACAAACAGCGGTCATTAATTATTTGTTGATTTATTTGTTTAATATTATCTATGTTATTATTATTTATTGATTTACAAAATAAACTTATCATAAGAAATGCACTATTTTATAAACCTACATATATCAATAAGGATCTACTTCAAAACCACTCAAAGAAGTAAGCTACAAAACACTTCACAATTTTATAATACAAATGTACTCATTATTTCACTAATCAAGACAATTTTTTTAGTCAGATTATTGAAAAATCAATGTCAAATTTATTATTAACAAAAGACTATCATCATTGAAAGAAGAACGAATGCTGTGCGGTCAATGCCACACCTTAAATTATGCAACTAAAAAAATAGTTAACAAATGAACTAATAATAAACGTAATTTAAATTAAAAAAATATTTCTAATCTAAAATTATTAAACTATACAATGCTTACCAAATATTGAATATAACTTGACAGAAATTAAAAATCACAGAAATTGCACTATTTAGCATCATTTTGTAATTCACACTCACATTGATGATCATTCTCAAAATTGTTTATTAATTACAAAAGACTATCGTTAATTAAGAAACTGAGCATGCTGTGCTGACAGTGTGAGAACCTCTATAATAATTTATATAACTAACAAATTGTTACCAACCCAATTAAATTTTAATTAGAATTGACAAATACTTGTCAACTATAACGTATAGTCAATTAATTCAAAGGAAATTCTTTGATTGCATTCCATTAAAAACGAAGATCACAGTCGATCATTTCGATCCAAGATCAACAGACTTTCACTTCATTTCACGACCAAGAGACTTGAGACTATTTTTTAGTATCAAATGCGAGAAATGTCAGACATATATGAATCAGTAATGTTGCTACCACTTAGAGAGTGCAAATTTCCAATTTCATTATTACAACAGCTGATAGAATCTTAGATACGAAATAAGTACTATTTAAACAACAAAAAGTTAATGCATAACATACTAAAAATGTGTTACACTAACCTAGTTATTCTTACTTAATGATTTCATTGACTAAATACATTTACTCAAACTTATTACAATTTACACTAAAATTAGTGGATAAAGAATTTAGTAACCCAAATTTTATTAGAAAACTAGCAAAAGAAACGACTAGTTTCAAGTTGCAATAGAATATCAGCAGTAAATTTCAAGTTTTTTTACATCGATATTTCGTAAAACGCAATGATTAACCATTAATAATGAATAATAGATAGGTACTTTCTTACTGTGGCCTCGATATTTTAGAAAACGCAAAAATTGCAAGTAGTTGATAGATTTATTTACGTAGTTTGTTCTAAATTGTTAAAAAAATAACCAATTTTTGAAAGTTTTATTTCATTTAACTAACTTAAAATTTCTATAAATTACATTAGAAACAGGGGATTATTTATAATTTATTCGAATGTTAAGTCCTAATATGTGTTCTAAATATTACAATATTTTCTTTCAAACTTAAGTTAATTAATTGCATAGAAAATTTCGTTAATAAATCTATATTTTCTGTAAAGCTCAATTCTTATTTAAAAGAATCTTATTTTCAGAATGTAAAATTTATTATCTATCAATAATTACATCCATAAACAAATGAATTCTTTTACGTGCTTTTTTTTCTGGTAATATTTAGTCTAAATTTTATAAGGAAATTTTGCAGAAACTGTTAATTATAACTATAAATAATTCTTTATAACTCAATTGGAATGTTTAAGATAAATATCACACAATTGAAAATTAATTAAGTTTCACTAATTAGATCCCTGTCTATAAACTAAATAAATCTGTTCATGTGCTTTGTTTGCTGAGCCTCACTATTATACAACTAAACTAATGTTATACTAATTATGAGTATCAATATGTTAAGATTTTCTTTAAAGCTCATTTGTAATGGAAACTTCTTTGAGAACGACACAAAAATTAATTAACTTTCACTAATTACATCCATGTCCATAACCTAAATGAGCCTTTTCACGTGGTTCGTAATCTTGAGTCTCATATTTATATGGAAATTTTAATTATGTTTTCTTTAGTGCTGATTCTATTAGCACTTGCTATTGTTACACGATGAAGTGAATGAAATTGAAATAGAAATCGAAGCATCTGCAGTGCATCTGCCTTAGAAAACTAATTGAACAAATTCTTCGACAAATTCCCTAATTGCCAGCTTTCGGAACGTCGAACTGCAAGGCCACCAGAACGTAGGTCAAAATATTGGCGCAAATCTGAAGAAACCAAGAGACCAATTATTCATACGAAAAGGAGACCCGAATCTGGAGCATCTTTACCGGTCCGGCGATGCGCAGATCGACGGTGAAAATACCGTTGGCCGTGAGCGGTCTGAACTGCTTGAGTTTCTCCAAAAACATCCGCACTTGCAGGAACTCCCCGGACTCGGAGATCCTCGTCGAATACTCCAGCAGGTAATAGCTGAGGCCGTGGATCTGCGTCGGAGAAATTTTTGAGCGATCAAAATGTTAATAAATAACTTTTACTTTTCTTCTCTTTCTCATTCTCAAACTCTGAGGGACTTTCTCTGCGATGATCGGGAGAAGAGAAAACCCACACAAAGTGAACGTTGATTCTTACCATGTTGTTGAGGTATTGGAAGTTCTTCAGGAGCAGGAAAAGCGCGGCCGTGTGGAAGCCGACGAAGACGCAGTTCAGGTAGTGCGTAGTCCTGGACCTCGGCACCGAAGAGAAGTCGTAAGCCGTGAAGATTATAACTGCGTACCAATTGATTATGAGGACCGTCAACTCGACGACCGTGTGGATGAGAAGCTGCGGGTTCAAGCTCGAGTTTAGATCGTAGAGGACCAAGCAGATGTCCTCGTGCAAAGAACGAAAGAATTCCACTTTTTCTTCACCGTTCAGCAACTTCACGCCGCTCGTCGGAGGATGCTTCTCCGAGCAGCAGTCGTAATAAAACACGCTGAGGAAATCCTTCTTCGGGCTGAACTGCTCCATGTGTTTAATCGGATGAACTTGCGCGTAATTCAAGCAGCTTTTAAAGTAGTTCTCGTAGCAGCTCAGTATCCCAATGAAAACGTTAGTGTAGAACAGGAACAGAGAGTAAAAGATGAAAACAACGTTCTGTAACAGGGTATTCAAGAAAGCGTTCAGATCTAACTCAGAGACGAACGTGGTGGAGTAGTGCAACCACGTCAAGGTAATAAACTGTATGGAAAACACCAAACAAATCATCAGCAAGTACCCGTACTGCACCCTGTAGATAACGTGCAAAGCGTTTTGGCAAAGCAACTGCTTCTGCAAGATCGGCTTCAGATTGTTCAAAGTGTTCAGATGCTTCGGGTAACTCAGAACGCTAATTACAGTAAAAACAGTTATGTAAACGCTGTAAGTAATATCGGTGACGCTTGTCAAAATCGTGTGTATCGATTTTCCATTCGTGATTTCAAATATGTTCAAGAGATCTGTAGAGTACAACGCTTGAAGTATTAGGTAGAATATACGAAATATTGTATATCCCAGCCATGGTTTGGACGTTCTGAACACGCATTTGCCATTGATATGGTCTGTGGTTATTGGAAATAAACCCATCAAACTGCATAAAACTGTGGTCGGATAAATGGATCGGCATAAGCATATTGGTCTGATTGCTGGTTTCTCGTTTGCTTTCATCGTTTTCTTTACTTTGCCCAAGAAGCGTGGAACTGCAATGCTACGAGCACATAAGTGATCACCGTTCCGGAAATCTGCAAACAATGAAAGAATCTGTTATTTCTCTAATGCGAATAATTTCAACAATTCTATCCTCATTATTCTCTTTGTACTTCGGTTTTCGAACGTAATTTCAAACTATTTCGAAAAGTGCACTTCATGGAACATATTCTGTAAAAACATCTAAAATGGTTTTGAAACCACTGCTTGATTATTATTTTTGAAAACTGAAGTTTCTGCTGTATTTAATGTAACACAAATCTAAACAATTTATAACACAAGTAACATGTCAAGTAGTGCTTAATGCAAAAGTGGAACTTGGAATATTGTTTGTACTTAACAAGTGGTTATATCACCAAAGTACGTCAATTACAACAAGTAAATATCCTTGACACGTTACTTGGCAACAAAAGTACTTTTAATATTGTTTATAACTAATAGTTATTTCAATTACTATTAATTTTTACACAAATTTCACAACGTTACAACACAAGTAACATGTCAAGTAGTGTATAATGCAAAAATGCAAATTGGAATATTGTTTCTACTTGACAAATGTTTATATTACCAAAGTACGTCAATTTCAACAAGTAAATATCCTTGACACGTTACTTGACAACGAAAGTACTTTAAATATTGTTTATAACTAATAGTTGCTATTACTTTTTTACACAAATTTCACAACGTTATAACATGAGTAACAAGTCAAGTAGTGCTTAATGCAAAAGTGGAACTTGGAATATTGTTTGTACTTGACAAGTGTTTATACTATCAAAGTGTGTCAATTTCAACAAGTAAATATCCTTGACACGTTACCTGGCAACGAAAGTACTTTAAATATTGTTTACAACTAGAAGTTACCTCAATTGCTATTACTTTTACACAAATTTCACAACGTTTCATATTTGACAAGTGTTTATATCACCAAAGTGCGTAAATTTTTGACATTTTACTATATCAAAATTGGCAATATTTTCCAAATACTACAGGTTTATTTTATAATTTTCTTTTTCATTAATAATTATTGTAATGTGTAAGATTTCATTCGCAATAAAAAAATCTACATAGAATTTACTATAATAAATATTACATCATTTGATTACATTTTTCAATAATAAAATTCAACAACAGTTCAATAAATCATAAACTAATACAATTGACCGATGATGGTGAAATTCTGTTTAAAGATGAGGTTACGACCAATTCCGTACTTTCACCAGGGTCACTATGCCTAAGGTATTCCTCATTGTCTTTCACCCGATAATTTCTCTGTTTACATCACTTGTTTATTACGTGGCCAAAGCACTTAACGTGTAATGGGACGAAAGAAAATGTAGTTAAAAGCAAGTAACAACACTGTAATTTGCTCTCACTTAGCAAGCATACTTTATGTATTCAAAAGCATCGAAAGATTTATTGCATGTTCAAACAATTGCGATCGTAAATTTATTAACGTAAATTTATTAATTATTAATTACTTACCGAAGCTATAAGACCTGTTCCAATTGTGAAAATATCGGAGGCCTTCAATATTGGTCTTTGAATTTGTAGAGTGTGCAATAAGATTTCGATCTATAATAATGAAACAAATAATACCAATTATGAACTAAATTTCTGTAAATTATCTTCAGATAATTGTAATTAGTAGAATTAGACTGATTGCAATTAACTGAAGATTGTATAACTAATTGTGGTTTACCTGTGCTGCTTCGGTTGGAGTTAGTCTACTAATTGGATATTTGAATAAAAATGACGTCAAGTCTTCGCTCTGAAACAACACATCAAATATGTGATACAATCTATGATATTTATCAATGTCAACACGCTAATGATATCCATCAAAATTATTAATCTTGAATGATCGATTTACAAATCAATTTGAAATGTATCAATTCCTAATTCAGATATTCCGTGAGATATAAAACTGATTTGTACTAATCAATTTGAAATCTATCAACTCTTAATTGATATATTCCATGAGAAATAAAACTCTGATTTATTTAAATTCACGTTTTATGCGAATGAACATAAATCATCTCCGAAAATGGTGTAAAAAGAAAGTGAAAATCACTCCTTCTTTTGCAATCACGATGTTATTGTCGAGTTCACCAGACTCCCACGCGCCTAAACAATAATATTTTACATGTTTTATTTGGTGAAAGTAGATGATAACAGTGAATTATGCATCATTTATCATCATCATCAAAAGAACAAATTGCATATGAAAAAATGAAGTAGGCAAAATTTCAACATGTTCATCATTTTCAAAACAAAAATATGTTTTCTTTTCGGTTAGTAACCAAATTTATGAAAAAAAAGTCATGTTTAATTCATGTATGCAGTTTCTTTATAATATTTTGACAGTCTGTTGTCAAACTTATGACAGCTGCAAATGTCTTGTTAAAAATCACAGTTTGAATAAAAGTGTCGTGGTTTATGATTTGTAGTTGTTAGGAAAAATGACAGTTATGTCATTTTATTTAAATGGCATCAGTTTGTAATTAATTATTTGACAGTTGTTATGAATATTTATTTTGTTTACTGATAATGTAACAAAAACTATTTGTAATGTTGTAATGTATTTTACTATCAGTATTATGACAGTTGCAAATAACAAATTAAGCCTAGTTACCATGGATATTGCTGTTTGAATAAAAAAGATGCTTTCATGTCAATGATGTCAATTCATTCTTTGACAGTTGCTATGAATATTTTTTGTTTACTGATAATTGCTTTGTATTTATTGGGAGTTCTTAATGATGCTTTGCTAATGTTATGTAATTATTCAGAAGTGATGAATCACTTACCGACCAACATAGTTTCTCGGCACTGTTGAGAAAAAATACGAGCATGGAGATGCTGAGCGTGATTTTGACCACCAAAAGATGATGGTTTATATCAAAGAAGAATGACGATTCGCTGACAACATTCATTAAGTATATGAAGACATTGATAACGTAGTGTACAGTCATGAAAATGTACCAAGTGAGATAAGTCGGATTGAAGACGTTCGAGTTGAAACTGTTCATAACGTTCCTAATGTAAAGGTAGAACAACTGCTGATTCTGCAGTTTCAATAGAAGGTCACTCCTCTTCCTGATTTTGCTTTCTTCGTACAAATCACCAATTCGAGTCAAATGATTGATTAAAATAGATTGCGTTTGCTTGAAAATTTTCTGGAAGAAAGCTGTCAAAATTTTGCATTCGACCGAGTACATTGTGATGTCTATGATTTGCGTGTAACTTCCAATTGCGTACAGGATTATAGTCGAAAGTTTCCCTTCATATTTGTTTCCTTCGATAATTATGTCCACGACCATGAAGAATACAAGTATGAACGAAATAGCGAAGATGTTGTTCAAGGAATGATTCTCCAATTTTCTTGACGTTTCGCTGTCCAAAAAACTGACGTAGCCGAATTTCCTGGACGCAAAGCACACTTCTTGGTAATAATTCAAGACTTTGGAGCGTCTACTGAACGATTTGAGGCTTCCCAAAAAGAGAGTTATAGATGCGATGTGGAACACGTTTTCGTTAACGAAATAGATTAAAGTGAGCATAGATTCCGATTTCCTCGATAGATACATGAATCCTTCAATCACTTTAAGGATCAATACGATCAATAAGACGAACGTCACGAAAGTCCTGGATAAGCTGTTGGTGAATTTCGTGACTTTACCATTCTTCACCTTGTGAGGACATTTGTAAAACGATGTTGAATTGAAGGTGAAGAACAGGAAGGGCCAAAGCACGCAGACGATGCAGTTTTTGGGGAATTTCCTCTTCGCCATTGCACGAGCTCTCATAAACGTTACTAACTAACTCTATTGTTTATCCAACTCAAACTCGATACCATCAAGACGGCAAACAACGTAATGAGAATTTCACATGACATCTGAACAAGAAATCAAATAATAATTACGTAAAGGTCGCATTCACGATTCGATTATTTCCACGATGATAAAATCGCTCGAAAGGATGCTGCAGTTTCCCTTTCGTTCGTCGTACCGTAAGAGCGAGAATCACGAGATCACGACTTTCTTCCACTCGATGTGCCTTATTGGGAATCCGATTTTCAAACGGCTCTTCCGGAAATTTCTTCGCATCCTCGGAAAGCGATTTTTTTCTTAGCTTACATCGGTACTTTCTCATTTTCGTTATTTAGTGCCTACGTATTAAGTAAATACTTTTACGCAGGAAATCGTGATCTTCCAAGTCGGATTTCCCTGCCTGAGAATTTATTGATATTATTGCACCGTCTTGCAGTTTACACTTACAAATTATTTATATATTATAACAATTAATTTAAAGATTTCTATTTGTTAATTACACAAATATCGCAATTTCTTTCTAAAAATATAAAACGCATCTTAGTCATTCATGATGTCATAACCTTGGCTGACATATTAAATGACATATGTCAAAATAAATGTCAAAACCTAAAGTAAATACTTTTACGAGAAAATTAAAGAAAATAATTTTTCGAGAAAAACGTCATCTCCAAAGACGGATTTCTTTGCTTCAGAATTATATTAACATTGGGATAATCTCGTAATCATCTTGCAGTTTACACATTCAAATAATTTATATTTTAAAATGACATGTGTCAAAGTGAATGTCAAACATCTTTACCATCACTAATATTTATTGACATATGTCAAATAAACGTCAAAAATGAAAGCAAATACTTTTACGTGAAAATTTACGATCTTTGAAGATGGATTTCCCAGCTTATGAATGCACTTATGTTGACATTGGGACATTCTCGTAATCGTCTTGCAGTATTAACGTAAATAAATTTAATAATAATACACCCATACCTCGCTATATGGCATTTCGCTATAACGGCCCTCTTCAATTAAAGAACGTTTTCGATTTACGGCTTAAAATGTTTCGCTATTGTTGCAAATCTTGCGCAAGCGCAATTAATGATTCCTTATACGGCTTTTCGCTTTGCGGCCAAGTTTCGTGTCACGTATCTAAGTCGTAAAGCGAGGTATGAGGGTGTAATCAAAGTAAATGTCAAAAGCCTTTATTAAACTAATAATATAAACTTGTAGAGATTTCCAATCAAAGCCTTTTATATTCTGCTATATTTGCAAAAACAAAGAGGAGAAATTGTAAGCCACCCCTCCTCGAATCTATTATTGCGGATTCGTTTAATATAACTGAATTAGACTCGGTGCTCGGATTACAGACGAATTTCACGGATTCCATTGGGGTGGTTCGGGAAGAGATCAAGGGAGGGTGCAGCACGTAAACAGCGTGCGAATCTTCCGCGTGAAATGAGGGGATGAGGTGAACAGAGTTTGCTCATTTGTTCAGGTAGCACAGGTGATCGAAATCGATGAAACACGAGGCAAGAGCAGACAGTGAAAGTAGTTTCCCCTAAAACGGTCCGAAGGAAAATTATTCAAACTTTCTACCAATTAATTGGAAGATACAGATTTTAAAACAGAATCCGTCCTTGATAACGTGTCCATACACTTCATTTTTTTTTGTATTCACCAAGCCCATAATTATGCACGATCGGAATCTGGATCGACAACCTGCCGATATTCATTGATGACTCGTACAAGAATTTATCCGATTTGTTAGTAGAAAGACGCATGTTTAACTGTTAATTTGTATGATAATCAATTAAAATATATAATGAAGTACAAAAAAAACACAAATTGATATGTATAGTATATGATTAAATGGAAAGGTTTTGATTGCCCTATTATTTCACGCAATTGTGTTCACTCCCTCTTTGCAATACAATGGGGTTGGTTTTAATGACCTTATGGCAATATCTCGCCCCTTCAGTTCATACAATTAGTGGTGAAACTACTGTATTCGATTTATGATCATTTTCCATCAATACTTATATAATAAACTTGATATAATGACGTACATTTGTTATAGCTTTTTTTCATGACTAACTTCATCTTACATCAAAATTATTGACAGTCTGTCAAAGTTTTTTTTTATTTGACAACTTTTGACAATTGTCCTAGGTAAACAATAATGTGTAGTTGATAGTCATTTTAAGTTGTAATCATTCATTTTATAAATAACAAAATTTCATACTATATTCCATAGATAAATGAATGAAAAGTAATGTAATTTTGTAGTAATTAGTGATATCTCATTTTGACAGAAAGTTATAACCTTTAAAGTAATTTGACACTTCTGTAATCTCCATGACTACTATCATTTGAATGTCACTTCCTGCAGTATTTATAACATTTTAAGTTTGAGTTATTGTAATTAATATGACTACGTAAACTTACCGTTCTGACAAGAGCCTCGAGATTCAATGAGAAATAATTCAAAACCCCGGATAAAATGAACACCGATAGACTCATAATGATGTAATCAGTGTTGAAAGTGAATATCTTCCCGTCCAAAACGGCTTTCAACAGGATATACAAATTCATGATGAGACCACTAACCGAGCAAATAACGCTAATCAAAGTAGTCGGATTATAGTTCCTGGTCATATACTTCCAATTGACAAAAACTGCAGTATAAAACTTGGCGTGAAGATTCACATGCAGCTCGAAATTATCGACACTTTTCACAGCACATTTCGCACTCAGATTACACTTAATTGTCTCAAACATTTTCTTATAAATCTGATCGTAGAATTGGCATTGAATCGAAATGCCAAATATGATGCACAACTGTATATAATTGACAAACAGAAACGTAATTCTTTGCATGAAAATTAAGTTGAATCCCTCGAAACTGACTATAGTATAACAAGTGTACACGATGATGTAAATGATCACTATTGAAGCGTAAATGAACGATTTCACCAGTACAGTTTTTGCCATTTGGATGTCAATGATGACACCCAAACGGTATAATGATTTTTGATTCATGATTGCGGTGAGTCCGTACTGTTCATCAATTTTAACTTGCACGTTGATCACTGAAAACAGTATTATTATCACTGCGAAAACGTTATTTAAAGTGTCCGTGATAAATTTGATTAACCCTGCGGTGTTGAATTCTGATGGGATAAAGAGAATTTCGTATAACGATGCCATTGATGTGAATATTATCGTGAAGGCTATGGAAAAGCTCACTGTAACAGCTAGTTTTGATATTTTGAATTGGGAAAAGTATGGATTGTTGCCATGGGTACACTTGACATTCATGGGTGTCATTCCGGTGAATGCGAGCAGATAGAATATGGGCCAATTCGAGCAAACAACGCAATCTTCACTTACTGCAATCTTCTTCATACTGGTGATTACAATAACATAGTATGTAACATATATTTGATTGGCATGTGTATATTGTATACACTAATTGAGAATATGTGATAAAAAAAGCTAATATTTGATCTATTTCGTTTTTGGATTCTTAACGTAATGTACTTATAATGTAGAAGCCATTTTTTATTACTAATTACCATAAAAACAACCCCAACTCTATACTTAAAAAACTTTTCCTCACATTTGACAGTGAATTACAGTAAAACTACAAACGATACAACAATACCAATATATTCATCTTAAAGAATGATTATTCAGCTTTAATTTGAATGCTTAATAATTAATATGTCGTGCATAGTTTTCGAGATATAAGCAAAAACGTAAAGACAAGGCTTTTTCGAAGCTGC